>CM069907.1:64770332-65042832 GCA_036172215.1 Camellia granthamiana
TCAGCGCAAGTCACCCATGATAAGATTATACGGCGAAGGTAGCTTGACAACCAAGAATTCCACATCTAACGTTCGGGAGCCCGCTCGAACTGGTAGTGTGATTTTGCCCAACGGGTATTCTGGATTAGCATTAAAGCTGAATAACGAATAAGGAGCCGGAGACAGGTCTGACTCAGTGAACCCGAGTTTGATAAAGGTCTTGTAATACATAACCTCCGAAGTACTCCCCTGGTCTATGAGAACACGTTCAATGGTGAATCAATTTATGCGTAGTTCGATGACCAATGGATCAATGTGGGAGAGAGTTATGCCGATCAAATCAAAATCGCCGAAGGTAATACTCGGAGTTTCATAGGGCCGTTTTGCTGGTGTGCTTTGCTTTTGGTGGGCCAGGATAAGACTGAATTGAATGTATGGTGGGGGCTGTCAGTAGGTTGTATATCATATGGATTACGCCGAGCGGAGGTGAATCCTGCCTTAGGGCAACTGTTTTGGTTGAGTTATTCTTTCGGACGTGTTGCTGGAGCCGACCATCTTGTACCAACTCCTGAAGGTGGTCTTTCAAAGAATAGCAACTGTCGGTATCGTGACCGTGATCTTTGTGATATTTGCACCGCCTATCTTGTCTCCTTGTGCCAGGAGGTCCCACCATCTTGGGTGGCCACTTGAAGAACGGCAGATGTTGAATTTTAGTGATAACCATGCTGATCGGCTCCGACAACTCCACATATTTCTTGGCCGCATGCCTTTCACGCCTATTAATCCACTTGAAGTTGTTCATTAGCTCGGTGGGAGCATTGGTCGTTTGATCGGCGCAAATTTCTCTTGTCTCGTTTAGCCCGACCCCGTGGTTCAGGGCTTCATGATGGTACAGAACTTATAGCTGAATAATTTCAGATGGGCTCGTCTTAATGGTCTAGTGACAGGCTTTGACCTGCAGTGCGTCATTTTCAACTTTGCAATATTCCTCAACTTTCTTCATCAACGACCAGACTATTTTGGGTGGCCTTCTAGTTGAGGAACTGCGGAGGGCACTATCAGGATGCAACCCCATTTTAAAGGCGGTGATGGCCATGGAGTCATTGCAGGTGTCATCCACAAGATTAAAGCATTCCCAATAGCGCGCCGAATACGCCCATAATGTTTCCCCTGACTGGATTTGCATTGCCCAGAGAGAATCGGCCTGTTTCGGCTGGACCTCATTGGTGATGAACCTTGCCCTGAAGGATTTTTGGAGTTGATGGAAGCTCTTAATCGATGCCGGTTCCAATTTATAATACCATCTGACGGCCAACGGTCCCAAACTGCTCGGAAATATTTGGCATATGAGGGCCTCGTCGTCCGCATGCAACGTCATAGCTTGCTTGTAATGTCAAATATGATCAGTGGGGTCTAATTTCCCGTCGTACAAGGTAAACAATGGGGCTTTAAACTTTTTGGGTAGTACTGCCTTCGCGATCTTGTCGCACAAAAGGGTTATGCCGGTTCTCTTTGCCTTGAACCATTTCACCTTCGCTTATGGCGTGCACGCGAACTCTCTTCGGAGGAACTGGTGGTTTCAACTCGTCCATTCCTTTCGGGTTCTTCCGGGGATAATAAGTCAGAATCACTGTCAATTTATTGTCTTCGAACTCGAGGTTATAGACCATCTTCTCTCAAAGGTCGTCTGGGATCTTGGCATGCAGCTTGCTTGGATTTTGCTACTTCCAAGGCCAAATCCTAACGAAGGCGCACATTCTCAGCAATCATGTTTTCCAGCCTCTGTTCGTTTTGCTTCGCATGTTCCATGATCGCTTGCATTGTCTTATGTGCTGAAGTCGAGGGTGAGTTATGGGCAAGTGAAGTCGAAGTTCAAGGCACATCTTATGGCGATAGTCTCCACAATTGGAAATACTCCGCCATGGATGTAGTTGAGTATTCCCACAAACGGCGCCAATTGTGGAGAAGTGGTTTGGAAATACTCTTTTGATCCACTGGGACGCTCGAGATCCTCAGCTAGTAACCTGAAAAGGAATGAACACTCTGGTCGGGGGTGCCAGAATTAGCACTTTGACGATTAAGTCAGTGTATGCTCTCTTAGTTACTTGTATCTTAAGTTAAGCGTAATAGTTCTCACATACCTCTCTTTGGTTGTTGTTCTTCTATTTATATACGCTCCTGGTCCTCAGGGTAGAGCCCACCCTTGACCCGTCATGTGATTGTTCACTCGCCCCCCATTCTTTTGCTGTATTCCAACTTTATATCGGCCCCTCGCTCAGCTGACCTTTATGGCCGATTAAGTTATTCGGAATCCAGAACGTACGAGACAAGAGCGAGTATAATATATACTGATTAGCAAAAATGTGTACTCGACCTATCTGCGTCTCCTATTATTTGGCTCCCACAGTCTTCTATCCGTCAAAATGCCCTTTCATGATCTCTGGTCATGGCCTGACACAGTTAACTTCCACTATGCCATTCTTGTAATTAGGCTTCCCTCCTAAATTTGAATTTAAATTGTGAGTAACCGTTGGGTCACGTCATCTTGCACCTCCTAACTGTTCCAATGCTGCACAGATCTATGGTTACCAATATGAATTGCCATGTGTATGTCGTTGACTGAAGACTTGTATTAACTCCCCAAATTGCCCTTTATGAGCCACGTGTTAAACTTCGACTGACTTATACAAAATATATAGCCAACATTACCCCCCACACTAATACCCAATACTTGGTGATATTAGTGGATCAATGCATTTTGCCCACGCCTTAAGACATGCATGGACTTTGTTTATTTTTTGGAAGTGTAACCGTTTTCAAGGAATGAAGCACTGAACTTCATTAAATTCTTCATTATGCTTTGAACCTCCATTATCTGTGTACACGAAGAGACTGATACAGCTCCAATGGCTAATCATGTTTTTTCTTGTATTGATTAAGTATACGAAGAGGTTTTGGACAATGATGATCGATCTCGAAAAAACCTTCATGCATTTATTGGCCATATTTATCCGCCTCAGCTTATACAAGTTATGGAAGCTTTTGCAAAATACGAACCTCTGGACCAAGAATTTGCAAAAATAGATCTTGGAAGCTCTTACTATGCTCCAAAACCTTCTTCATGGGACGAAGCTACCTTCTCCTCTTTTGGAAATACTAGCTAGGGAACTTGGCCCACACCCACTCAACCTCAAACAAGGGGGTGAATCCACCATAGATTTCCTAAATTTGATGACCTCACTACCATTCATCCCTTTATGCGTAGCTTTGTAGTGTATCCATATGTCCCTTTCGAATATCTTGCTGACTAGAATAGTGCGACAAACCCCACACCCCATTGAAGCTCTGGGAATCAGCCCCTCACTCTTAGCCAAAAAAGCAAAACTTTGCTCCTCTAACTGGCTAGAGTGTGTGACCAAGCCCCAGTTTCTACCTTTATTTGGAGGGGACCCAACTGCTCCTTTCTTGCCTCCCAATCCTAATTGGATTGAGAAATTGAACCTCACCTTCTGCAAGAGCCAACATTTTGCTCCCTACCATGCTCCAGTTCTTCCAATTGCCTATCAGTAGTACAGAGCCCAGACTCTGCTTGCTGCTTTCTCTCGCTTATCCTTTGAGGTCCTTCGAGATGACATCCCTCACAAGAACCTTTTATGGGCTTGTGATATTGTCTCTCGCAGCCACATCCTAAACCCTGTGGCCCAAGTAGAGCTTCACACTTTCCTGGATCAACTCCCTCTGCTGCTTAACTGGCACAAAAATGCTTCTGCTAGCAATGAGTCACTGGAGGAGATCTCTACTGCTCGCATTCAAACCCAGTATGAGGCAGAGAATCTTCTTGAAGAGTATGTACATTTCAAGAACCAGGATTCAAAGTATGGAGAAGATGCCAATATGGGTGGCATGGAAGAGATGGATAAAGTGGAGAGAGCTCTTAAGCAAACAAAGTTCAAAATGAAGGCCCAGCAACTCTTCTTCCAAATAAGGGCTTATCAATTGGATAAACCAAACTTAGACAAGATAGATGAAAGGCTAGAAAAGGAATATATATTTATTGAATTTTGCTGGACAAAGTTTCATGATCTTGTGACTTTGTCCATTCCTTACTTTTATGAAATTGAGAATGTAACCAAGTAGGTTTTCCCAATGTAAATGTTTTATCAATAAAATTGATTTTTTTCATATTCCAATTGCATGACTTTGTTCATATAATCCGTGTAAATAACAGCTTTGAATTAACCAATTTGCTTCGAAACCTAGTTTAGGCGTTTCATAGCACGAAGTTTCTCTCGAGAGTGACAATATTTGTCTGCCAAGGGATTTGTCTTAATAAAGAGTCCAAGAAAGTACTTTGTTATATGAGTTAGTCCTTTGGCCTCTTGAAATTTTCACATTGTTAGTGCTTACTTATTTCAAATTCCAGAAAAGGTCAGGCAAGAACTATATTCTACTCAAAGAATACTTACAAAAAAGCTCCTTTAAAGGAAATTACATTTCATGGACAACCTATAAACATACTCTCAAAACCTTCGAAGTGAACAAACTATACTTGAGTTTAAGGCATAAGTTTTAAAGATTCTGGGAAGAGACTAGCTTCGAAGCCAATCACTTATTTCAAAGCCAAGCGAATTACCTATTTCAAAGCCAAGCTAAGCATTTGAAATGTATTTTCCCCTCCAAATGATGCTTTTGACGGAAACTATAATGGCCCCAAAATACGTGGCAACAATACTTTTATGTTATTGTGAAGTAATACGAGTTAATTTGGAAATATCTGTCTAAATTAGGAAAATATCTATTGGGGCTATGACTTCATAATTGAAATTGACGACCTTAGCGGGTTCAGAAACCAAAATTGAATAAATGGATATGATAATGGGAATTTTTAGAGTCATTTGGGAAGTTTTATTAAAAATTGATTTCGTCTGATTCACTAAGTCATGTTTGGCTTATTCTTTTGCAATTGTATATGTATATATGAGATAGAGCTCATATGAGCTCATCCTTAGCACCTAAGAGCTCAAAATATCTATAGAAAGGGAGAGAGTTCTAGAGAAAGAGAGAAGCTAAGGGGAAAGAAGAAGAACAAAGAGGGAATTAAGCTAAATCTTCACCAAATCAAGCATCTAAGGTGAGAATCCACTCCTAATCTCTTAAAGCTAAGTGAAATTAAAGAGTTAAGTAGTGTAACTTGTTGTTTAGACCTCACATGAGTTTAAAAAGAGGAATTGAAATCATCCATGGCATCAAATCATGTAATTCATGTTCATAGACTTGTTTTATTGCAAGGCTTCTAAGGTTTGAAAGAAATTCCTCCATGTAAGTTTGAGTTGGAGCTTGTAACTACATGTTTGGGTTTTGACATGAATTCATGATTTTTGGTTGCTTGATTGGGAATTGGATTGTGTTTTAAAGTTATGATTTTATGTGAATTAGATATGTTGCATTCAACATGTTTTTATAAGTTTTTGGCATTGAAATGTATGAATTTGAAGTTGGTTTTGTAAAAGATTGAGTTCCAACACTTAAGCAGATTTTTAGACTGAAATTTTACCTAGACTGCTCGAGCGGCCCGGGCCACCGCTTGAGCGGCCAACCTTGGTTTGGCCAAAATTCAATTCTGAAGTTCCACTGCTCATGCGGCCAAGGTCACCACAAGTGTGGCCAAACAAGGTAGTCTTTCGGTTTCATTTTTATTCCGTTATTCTGACTGTCAGGGTCCGTTTGTATGGTTTTCACGTGTATTTCTTATGTAATTGCATACCAAGGAATTAAACGAATGGACATGCTTGAATAACGAAACAAATGAAGTAATGAATGAACTAAACCGAGAAAGAACCGATTGAAGGAATAAGAAGCCATGTTAGCCACTTGAATGTGTATAATGATAAGATATGTATTGTGCTGTGTGTATTGTGATTGTAGGTCCCAAGTCGAAGACGGCACAACTGTTTCTGGATGCTACGATGAGTAACAACTTAGATGTATTTCCTGACTAATATGATATGTTCTGTTGAACGTTATATCCTGAAAAAACTGAACGATTGTCTATTCTTCTGAAATGTAATGTGGCTTCCATATATTCACGTGGCCCTTACCCGGGGGTAATAATATCATGGTTTATGTCCATATATTTACATGGCCCTTACCTAGGGGTAACAATACCTTGGTTCATGTTCGTATGCTCATGTGGCCCTTGTTTGGGGGTAACAATATCGAACCCTATGTTCATGTGGCCTTTGCTCGGGGGTAACAATACTATAGCTTACATCACGTGGCCCTCGCTTGGGGGTAACAATACCATGGTCAAATGTGCACAGAGATGTTCGACTGTACCAATTGGAACCACCGTACTGACATGACTGTTTACAAGTACTGGTATGACTGTCTACAAGTATTGGTATAACGGTTGACACGTATTGATGAGATATACTAGAAATACAAGTACTGATATGACTGTCTACAAGTATTGGTATGACAGGTGACATGTATTGATGAGATATGCTAGAAAGTTTGAGTTACTAATTTAGAACATCATTCATTACCCCTTTACCTTGTTGTTATTCACTGGGCTTTAGCTCACTGTTATTATGTATATGTATAGGTGAGCGTTCTGGAGGACAAGCCTAGGAGGGGTCTTAGCCGAGCCACTGTTTTGAAGCTTACTAGGTTTTGGTGCCTCCTGGTTAAGGCTAGGCCGTGATGATTATTAGCAAGTGTTAGCCTCGGTTTCTTTATGTATGTGTTTTGCATAAGATATTATAAGATATGTATATATATGTGGGTAAATTAATGTTTATGTATATACATGTTTGTTCATATAGATGCACAGCTCATCGGACTATTGATATTGTCGTATATTACTTCCGCTAGCCCTGTTTATTTTTTATCTGTATAGGAAGGCCTTTGGAAATCTTGGATTACTGGCCAGTTACGATACTGAACTTTTAAGGGCGGGTTTGGGTTATGACAAAAACTCCTTTTCTTATGCTTTCAAGACCCATCTTGTTCTAAAATAAAGAACTTAAACCCTAAATAGGTCAAAAATAACCAATTTAATTAATCTTCGATCTATTTGACCCCGTTAAGCTAAATAGGTAATTTTGGACAGAAAGGTTTAAAACCCCCATTTCTCATGATCTTACCTATTCACTTGTCCTATATTTCCCTTTTCACTCCCATTGCTATCGACTTCAAGTTCTTGCCCTTCTCACATTCGCTCTCTCCACCCTCATTTCAACCTTTACTCAAAATGGCTTCTTCTTCCTCGAAAGTACTAGTTGTTGAACATATGAGCCCGTCCATGGCTTTGAGGAGGTGTCTTAATGAAGAGATAGACAAACACAAGGCTGGTGAACCAAGTACTATTCATGAACATATCTTCATTCCTTGTCACCATACACAGGGAGACTATATCCTCGGACCTATCTTCAGAGAAGCCGTTGCCCAGCTTCCTGCTCTGTACCTTAGCTTGGAGGATCACCAACTTCTTTATGAAGGAAATCTTGACTAGGAAAGCTAGAGGATGAATCGACCTCACCGTTGCTGGCCCATATTAAGGACAGAATTGGAGGGATGGTACAACAAAGTTGTTCCTGCCAAAGATTGGGACCTGCAAGAGCTCTGCATCCTCAATGCCCTCTGTCACTCCAGGTTCATTATCTCTAAAGACCCATTTTTGATTCCTGCTACCCACTGCTTTTGGAATTCATCTTTTAATTTTTTTCCAATCCCAATGTGGTATGATGGCTCCCACTTTTCTTGATATCTGTCATCTCTTAGGGTTGTCACCAATTGGTGATCCCTTCACTCCTGATTACACAAACCCTCCAGTCAGCTTCACCATTGTATCTTTGAACTCTTCTTTCAGTGATTTTGTAAAAATTGAAAATAAGAGGGAAGGACCTATGACCGACCGAGAGTTCTTTTCATTTATTCTATATTGGCTATGCAAATTTCTTTTTTGTGCTTCATCTCAGAGGATTATGCCTGAGTTTGCCCATCTTGCCAAGGCTCTTCCTTCAAAGAAGAAGATAGTCTTGGCTTCTTATGTTCTAGGCCATGTTTACAAGGCTTGCTCCCAATTTTGTGAAAAACCTTTGGACATTAATCAAGGAAGCCCATTCTGGGTACTCTTAACTCTGGCTTTTTGCATACTTTACAAACTTGCACTTCAGATGTTTAAAATTCCTAGTGCAAGACCCCACTACCTGTGGAGAGAAATATGCCAGAGTTTCCTTCTACCTTTCTAGCTTTGCTTATTACTTTACTTTCTTCTTTCAACTCCCTGCTTCCCTTCTTTCTACCTTCTTCTGCCCTTTATTGCTCCAAGCCTTTACACAAAGATATATGGGCCTCCATTTTGATTCCAATGGAGCTCTTTATTGGCACCTTGAATCCTCGAGCTTACAAGTGCATCTCTGAAGCCTATTGCCCCTCCCAATGTGCTAGGCAATTTGGGCTCACTCATAGTATTCATGTCCCTCTCTGCAGCCTCTCTAACTCAAATCTTGCAACCAGAGAGCTAAAGGTGCCTAAAACCAGATTGGATGAAGTAACCATCAAACTAAAAACAAACTTGGATGAATTTGAATTTTCCCTTCATCCCACAGGGCACCGCCCTAAAGAGATACCAAAATTGGTGGTCAACCAACATGGAGGTGCACTTGGCTATATCCCTAAAGATCTACTGAAAGGGCTAGATGTGCCATATGTCAAGTCCAAGAGGACTTGCAAAACCATTGCTTCCACCGTTGCTCCTGCTACCTCACTTCCTGTTCTTGCTGCCTCATTTCCTCCTCCTAGAGTCACCAGAGCTACCTTGAAGAAAGGTACACACTTTTCCTTTCTCATTTTTCCCTATCTTCAGAATCCCTTACTTATATATTTCTTCCTCAAACTTAGCTGCAGGGACTTCTCAGGAGGAATCCCCCAAGAGGACTCAGGCCTTGGATATTCTCAAGGGCAAGCAATAGAGAAAAAGAAAACTTTTGCTTGACCCTAAAGAGTAAGCACCTCAAGCTCATTAAGAGGATGAGGAAGAAGAGAAAGAGAAAGTACCACTAAAAAGAAAGAAGAAGACATTCTCTCCTTCTAAGCTCATCAAAGACCCCATTTATGAGGCAGCTGCCAAGGCAGTGGAGAAGGAGCAGTCCAAAGAACTTATTATTTTCTAGAGATTAGAAAAGAGGAAGCAGCAACAAATACTAAGGGAAGAAGCTGTTACTGCTGATGCAATACAAAAGGAAGCTGTGAGGAATAGTAAAACTGCTGAGCACTATGCCCTTCATAGCTCTCCAACCATTACCATTACAACCACTGAAGCTGGTAATTTCCCTTAGTCTTTTTTTGACAATTTCCTATTCCAAGACTTAGCATAAATTTAACATTTTCTCTTTGTTCTCTGAAATGCAGTAGCAGCCATTCCAATCCCTCCTCCTTCGACACTAGCTTCTTCCACCTTATATGGGGATGAGGGGCCCTTCTTAACCTCCTCAGAACTAAATGTAGCCTTAAAAGGAAAATGGAAGATCAGCCTTGGAGTGCCAACGAGTGTAGAACCCCTCCAGCTAATACTTCCACTTCCTGGCTCCACACTCGCCATGCCTTCTTCCTTTTTCCTCAAGGCCAAGCATTCCATCTTCCCTTTCTCCTAGCCTTTTCAATCCCTCAAACCTACTCCTGATCTTAATTGCCTTACCTCTACAGACTTCTCCCAGAGTCCTAGCTACTCCATTATCAACTGAGAAAACCTCAATTGTCACTTTTTCTTCAATGGCAGCTGGTACTTCCAAAGATGGCATTGACAGCTCACCAATTTCCTCCCTACCATCCAGCTCTAGTCCTTCTTCTCTTAACTTATAGGTAGCCAGGACCATAAATACTGCTAGGGAATCCTCCACTCCTTCTCTTATCCCCATGCTTCCATCTCTTCCTTCAACTAGTGATTCTTTTGTATTGCTAATGTCAGAGGAAGAGATGGACATCTTCGAAGCCCAGTTGGCTAGCTTATTTGATATATCTTTACTAGCTCAAGCAACAAACAGTGAAATTGAGCCATTGATCCTTGTTGACTCCCTTTTGGAGATTATTAAGAGCTCTTCCACTATTACAGAAACCTCTTTGCCTCGGGTGGACTTAGGCACCTGCTTGGACTTGCTGAAATCATTTTCGAGGATTCCATTTAAAGCTCTGCAAAAGCCTATTACAAAAAATGGTTTCCTCAAATGCTGCAAAGTCTTCGAGCAATCCAACATGACCTTCACAAGCCACTTATCCCATGTAGCAGCCACCATTGATTTTTACATCAACATTTGCCACATGGCCAAGGCTATAGAAGAGGAGCTACTGAAGGATAAAGAGTTTGTCTCCCAAATATGTTGAAGTGTTTGACTTGTAGGGACAACACTCTTATGCCTTTCAGCTTCGAACCCAACTCTTGCAAAGGAAGGCACAATTGGAAGAGGAGCTAGCAGCAGCCAACCTAGCCTTGGATTGAAATGCTAAAAGATTGCAGACTACCAATCAAGGGCTAGCTGACAGGGAATAGGAGATGGCTACAACCATACAGTTGTTCCCATTCCTTAGGAGTATAGAGTCAATTGTAAGAGAACAACTGAGACATCGTACTGATTTTTAAGCCAACTTATGGCTTCGTGTACTTAAATCCTTATGAAATGAAAGTCCATATCATTTTATATTTTCCTTATTTAAGTGTTCAATGCTCCTTTATTATGCTTACTTAGCATTTCTTACACTCCTTGTGTTTCCCACACAGTTAGATAATAAGGTTTCAAATATCTGCCATTGATTTTCTTGGGATGCACATAACCATTTAGATTTCTCAGATGGTAGGCTCCCCCAGGTAGAACTCTATGAACTTGGTACGATCCCTCTCAATTAGGTGACCATTTGCCAAATTTATGGCTCTTAATTCCTATTGGAAGTATTGTCTTCCATACCAAACCCCCTTCATCAAAGCTAATGTGTTTGACTTTCTTATTATAGCTCTTAGCTGCCATTTTCTTTTGGAAAAGGATATTATTTAATGCCAAAATTCTAGCTTCATCCACATTTTCTAACTCTAAGAACATACTCTGATGATATTGCTCAGTAGTTAACTGGTCTTGCCATTTTACCCCCAAGGATTTGATATTAATTTCCACAGGCAACACTACATCATGTCCGTATACTAAGGCATAAGGAGTGATTCCTGTACTTGACCTTGGAGAAGTCCTATAAGCCTATAACACATCTAACAACAAGTTATGACAATTCCTAAAATATCTTCCACAACTCTTTGTATTCCTTTTTCCAAGGATTTGTTAGATGATTTAGCTAGACCATTTGCTTGTGCATGTGGGAGTCGAATATATGGCAAAATCAGAAGGTGCATACCATTGGAAGACTGATATTAATCAGTTGTATCCTACGAGAATGGGAAGCCGAATATAATATATGTGCTGAATAAGTGTAGATCCTTAGAGCCTAATAATAGAAAGGACAATGATTAAAAAGCAGGCCCTGGCCCCGAGGATTGAAAGGAACAGGTATAAATACAGGAACAATGGATTGAGAAAGGTATGTAAGAATGGCTTCACTTAACTTAATAAACAAGCTATCTTGAGTGTCTGAACTGACTTGTCCGTCGGAGTGCTAATTCCAGCACCCTCGACCGGAGTGTTTGTATCTTTTCAGGTGACTAGCTGAGGATCACTAGCGTCTCCTAGGATCTGAAGAGTTTTTCTAAACCACTTCTCCACAATTGGCACCGTCTGTGGGAATACTCAAATACATCCATGGCAGGCGTGACTGAAGATCCTCCGATAGCCAATGACGAGACCGCACAGAGAGATGACCTCACTCCAGCAAATATGCTCGGAAAGGAAACCATCGCTGCAAGACACGCCTTGAACTTCGACTCACCAACGACTTCAGCGCAAGAGACAATGCAAGCGATCATGGAACAAGCAAAGTAGAATGAACAAAGGCTGGAGAACATGATCGCTGAAAATGAACGTCTTTGTCAAGATTTGGCCCTGGAAGTAGCAAAATCCAGAGAAGCCGTGCGCCAAGATCCCGAACGACCTCCGAGGGCAGGTGGACAATGACCTCGAGCCTGACCAAAGGATACCAATAGTGACTCCAACTCATTACCCACGGAGCTCAACAAGAAGGGACGATCCGAAACTTCCAGCTCTTCCGAAAAGAGTCTACATACAAGGAACAAGCGCAGAAGAAACAGTTCAGATGAAGAGGACCAGCACGATCCTTTTGTCCGACGGATTGCAAGGGCGACCCTACCCAAGAAGTTCAAAGCTCCGTCATTCACTCTTTACGATGGAAAATCAGACCCCACTGATCATATCCGTCACTACAAGCAGGCCATGACATTACATGTAGACAACGAAGCCCTCATGTGCCGAATATTCCCCAACAGCCTAGGGCCATTAGCTGTCAGGTGGTATTACAAGCTGGAGCCGGCTTCGATCAAAAGCTTCCATCAATTACAGAAATCCTTCAGGGCCCAGTTCATTACCAACGGGGTACAGCCGAAACAGGCCGACTCTCTCTGGGCTAACACCGCCTTCAAAATGGGACTACATCCTGACAGTGATCTTCGCAGTTCCCTGACCAGAAGACCTCCCAAAACAATCTGGGCGTTGATGAAGAAAGTTGAAGATGATGCCTTGAGAATAAAAGCCAGACAAATGTCCAACAAAACGGCCCCCCCTAAAATTGCTCAACTAATAAGTTCGGTGCCACCTCCGAGACCTGAGCCACGGCAAAGCGCTAAACGAGACAAAAGGCGAGACTCTCACCGATCAAGCGATCAATGCTCCCACCAGACGAATGAACAACTGCAAGTCGACAGCAGGTGCTCGAGGCGTGCTGACAAGAAGTACATAGAGTTGTCAGAACCAATCACTGCAATAATGACCAAAGTTCAACACCTTCCATTCTTCAAATGGCCGTCAAAGATGGTGGGGCCACCTGACACACGAAGAAGGGATAGGCGGTGCGAGTATCACAAAGATCACGGCAACGAAACCGAGAGTTGTTACACGTTAAAGGATCACCTAGAAGAACTGGTGCAAGACAGCCGACTGCAACTGTACGTGAGAAAGGGAAAGCCAATCAAGACACTAGCCTTGAGGCAGGACTCACCTCCACTTGGCGTGATCCATATAATCTATAGCCTGTCTGCATCCCCAACCGTGCACACAATTCAATCGCATCCAATCCAACAAAAGCAACGTATTCCGACTGAATGGCCTAGAGAAGCTCCGAAAATTACTTTCAATGACTCCGATCTTAGCGGCACAACAGCCTCCCACATCGATCCGTTGGTCATCAAATTACGTGTAAATCGATTCATCATTGAACGCATTCTCATAGACCCAGGGAGTACTTCAGAGGTTATGTATTACAAAACTTTCATCAAACTCGGCTTCAACGAGTCAGATCTGTCTCCGGCGCCTTACTCATTGTTCGGCTTTAATACAAATCCTGAGTACCCGTTACGGAAGATCATACTACCTGTTCGAGCGGGCTCCAGAGCGGTCGAAGTAAAATTCCTGGTCGTAAAGCTCCCTTCGCCGTACAATGTCATCATGGGGCGAACCTGGTTACATATTATGAAGGCCGTTCCAAGCACTTATCATCAGCTTGTGCGCTTCCCGACAGCCCATGGCATTGAAGAAATCCATGGCTCCCTGCAATCGGCACAAGAAGAGATTTTATGAAAACCCTATCACTGACCCGACCTGTGGGCTTTGATATTTGTATATATATCACTTCTGCAATGCAAACCACTTTTCTTCGTCGCTCAATTCATTTCTCAAACCCCATTGTAGCGCTCGTCATGTCGACGATTCGAAGCCCCCTTTGGTGCATGACACCATAGGGCCAATTAAGTGTCTGGATTCGGAGCCCCCTTTGGTGCATGACACCTAAAGGCCGATTAAGTCTCCGAATTCGGAGCCCCCTTTGGTGCATGACACCTTAGGGCCCATTAAGACTCCGAATTCAGAGCACCCTTCGTGGATATCACGATTGGCCACATTAAGTCTCCGGATTCGGAGCCCCCTTTGGTGCATGACACCTTAGGGCCGATTAAGCCTCCGGATTTGAAGCCCCCTTTGGTGCATGACACCTTAGGGCCGATTAAGACTCCAGATTCAGAGCGCCCTTCGTGGATATCACGATTGGCCACATTAAGTCTCCAGATTCGGAGCCCCCTTTGGTGCATGACACATTAGGGCCGATTAAGTCTCCGGATTCGGAGCCCCCTTTGGTGCATGACACCTTAGGGCCGATTAAGCCTCCGAATTCGGAGCCTCCTTTGGTGCATGACACCTTAGGGCCGATTAAGACTCCAGATTCGGAGCGCCCTTCGTGGATATCACGATTGGCCACATTAAGTCTCCGGATTCGGAGCCCCCTTTGGTGCATGACACCTTAGGGCCGATTAAGTCTCCAGATTCGGAGCCACCTTTGGTGCATGACACCTTAGGGCCGATTAAGTCTCCGGATTCGGAGCCCCTTTTGGTGCATGACACCTTAGGGCCGATTAAGCCTCCAGATTCGGAGCCCCCTTTGGTGCATGACACCTTAGGGCCGATTAAGACTCCGGATTCAGAGCGCCCTTTGTGGATATCACGATTGGCTACATTAAGTCTCCGAATTCGAAGCCCCCTTTGGTGCATGACACATTAGGGCTGATTAAGACTCCGGATTTGGAGCGCCCTTCGTGGATATCACGATTGGCCACATTAAGTGTCCGGATTTGGAGCTCCCTTTGGTGTGTGACATCTTAGGGCCGATTAAGCCTCTAGATTCGGAGCCCCCTTTGGTGCATGACACCTTAGGGCCGATTAAGTCTCCGGATTCGGAGCCCCCTTTGGTGTATGACACCTTAGGGCCGATTAAGCCTCCGAATTCGGAGCCCCCTTTGGTGCATGACACCTTAGGGCCGATCAAGACTCCGGATTCGGAGCGCCCTTCGTGGATATCACGATTGGCCACATTAAGTCTCCGGATTCGGAGCCCCCTTTGGTGCATGACACCTTAGGGCCGATTAAGTCTCCAGATTCGGAGCCACCTTTGGTGCATGACACCTTAGGGCCGATTAAGCCTCCGGATTCGGAGCCCCCTTTGGTGCCTGACACCTTAGGGCCGATTAAGACTCCGGATTCAGAGCGCCCTTCGTGGATATCACGATTGGCTACATTAAGTCTCCGAATTCGAAGCCCCCTTTGGTGCATGACACCTTAAGGCTGATTAAGACTCCGGATTTGGAGCGCCCTTCGTGGATATCACGATTGGCCACATTAAGTGTCCGGATTTGGAGCTCCCTTTGGTGTGTGACATCTTAGGGCCGATTAAGCCTCTGGATTCGGAGCCCCCTTTGGTGCATGACACCTTAGGGCCGATTAAGACTCCGGATTCGGAGCGACCCTCGTGGATATCACGATTGGCCACATTAAGCCTCCGGATTTGGAGCCCCCTTTGGTTCATGACACCTTAGGGCCGATTCAGCGTCCGGATTCGAAACCCCCTTTGGTGCATGACACCTTAGGCCCGATTAAGACTCCGGATTCAGAGCGCCCTTCGTGGATATCACGATTGGCCACATTAAGTCTCCGGATTCGGAGCCCCCTTTGGTGTGTGACAGCTTAGGGCCGATTAAGCCTCCGGATTCGGAGCCCCCTTTGGTGCATGACACCCTAGGGCCGATTAGGACTCCGGATTCGGAGCGCCCTTCGTGGATATCACGATTGGCCACATTAGGTCTCTGGATTCGGAGCTCCCTTTTGGTGCGTGACACCTTAGGGCCGATTAAGCATCCGGATTCGGAGCCCCCTTTGGTGCATGACACCTTAGGGCCGATTAAGACTCCGGATTCGGAGCGCCCTTTGTGGATATCACGATTGGCCACATTAAACCTCCAGATTCGGAGCCCCCTTTGGTGCATGACACCTTAGGGCTGATTAAGCCTCCGGATTCGGAACCCCCTTTGGTGCATGACACCTTAGGGCCGATTAAGACTCCGGATTCAGAGCGCCCATCGTGGATATCACGATTGGCCACATTAAGCCTCCGGATTCAGAGCCCCCTTTGGTGCATGACACCTTAGGGCCAATTAAGACTCCGGATTCGAAGCACCCTTTGTAGATATCACGATTGGCCACATTAAGCCTCTGAATTCGGAGCCCCCTTTGGTGCATGACACCTTAGGGCTGATTAAGCCTCCGGATTCGAAACCCCCTTTGGTGCATGACACCTTAGGGCCGATTAAGACTCCAGATTCGGAGCGCCCATCATGGATATCACAATTGGCCACATTAAGTCTCCGGATTCAGAGCCCCTTTTGGTGCATGACACCTTAGGGCCGATTAAGCCTCCAGATTCGGAGCCCCCTTTGGTGCATGACACCTTAGGGCCGATTAAGATTCCGGATTCAGAGCGCCCTTTGTGGATATCATGATTGGCCACATTAAGCCTCCGGATTCGTAACCCCCTTTGGTGCATGACACCTTAGGGCAGATCATACCTCCGTATTTGGAGTACCCTTCAGCACGAATAAAACAAAACAAAACACGCCAACATCCGAAATAAGGTGTTTAACTAAGCATATAAAAAATTCAAAATAAGACGCAAATGTTTGAAATAAAACTTTTTATTCGATCAAACAGTTGTTACATAAACGCAACCCGCATTTGAGCATTACAATACCCATTTTTAACCTCAAAAGCTAAAAAGGGGAAAAGACGCATTGGTAAAGCGGTAGCGCCGGATCAACCCCCATCACCCGGAAGTCCTCCGCGGTTTGCAATGCCTTGAGCCAACTGTGCCCAAGCCCATGACTTGCGCATTGCCAAACCTCCCCTGATACCATTGACAATGTCAAGGCAAAGATCCAAGACAAGGAAGGATAAACCCAACGATCGTTGCCTTTCCTTTCGGGGTGATCTACTTCGACGACTTGAAGACTCATGCCAACTTTTGTACGCCCTACCTCCCATACGGATGGGTCCTCTGCTGCGCTCCATTGCAATACCAAGCTCGGCTGAACTCCGAGCCTCCCTAACTAACATCCTAACTTATCTCACCTCACATAATAAGTGATTGTTTATTTGCGCGAAGCGCCTACTCCTTTTATTTTCAATACTAGCAGCGATCTCGAGGCCCCAATCCCGAGGTGATTGCATTAACGCTAAACTCCATGAGACAAGCGTCGGTTGACATTCACCACGACCTAGTTATCCAAACAACTTTTTGAAGCACATGCACTGGCTAAAAATCCAGGCCCCGAGCTGAGTCAAATTTGCTGCAGCCACTCTACTCACTGGCTTTCGGCTTCCTCAAGTTACAATGGCCTCATTCAGGAATAAACGGCTATCACGTATGGGTCGACTCTGCCTATAAACCGGCGTATCACTGGACACTTAACAGATACTCAGACCGATCAACGTTTATACATTCATTCAAACATGTATACAATAAAACGAAACACGTACATGCTGAATACTAACTGCGACGAAATATTTATAATAGAATGTTTTTATTCAATCAAACAAACAATAAATTATATAGTTTTGAACGTGATCTGCGTTTTAACCTTACAATAGGTATACTTATACGGCGTCACCCTCATTCTCACTCTTCTCGACTTCAAAAGCGGAAAACGGAAAATGTTTACTGTGGTAGAGTGGCGATGCTGAATCAATGCCCGACGCTCGAAGAGCTTCTGCGGCTTGAGATGCCTTGATCCAGCCGTGCCTAAATCCACGATTTTCACATTGGCAAACTTCTTCGGCAAGTTTCTCCTTGGTCTTTTCGATTCCAACTTTTCGGCCTTCATGAAAACCTTTTTCATAGGCCCTCCCTTTCGCGGTCTCCATTGCGAACATGCTCGCCGTCTCACGATCGGCGAGTGCGGTACTGATGAGCCGACTGGTAACCCTTTCTTCCACGATTAGGTTTCCCTGCCCGGCGGGTTGTGCCTGAGCTGCCTTGGTCTTCCTTAACTCGCGCTCAGCCGCCTCCACGCGAGCCTCCAAACTTCGAATACATTCCTCCTTCTTCTCCATTTCTCGGCGGGCAGCACGCAGCCACATGCCGATTTCATAGGCAGTGTAAAGCCCCTTCACCGCCCCGTGAACGCCTTCACGAAATACTTCGTAGTCCTGTCGACCTACCATCGATTGCTGAACCTCAGGAGGAAAAATTTGTCGAGCAAACTCGACTGCTACATTTGGGTCTTGAACGATCGAGTCCGCCTCTATCATGGGTCTATTCCCCACAAATACCACAAAGCTTAATGGGCACGGATTCACGTCAGATCCCCTCTTGACTCGAGGCTGAGGAGATCTGCCCTGCGACTGCTTATCCCGCCTGGGCAACCTGCTTTGACGTCAAGGAGACTGACGCCTCTCTCGATCCCTGGAACTCCTACTCCCTGTACGCGAAGGGTCACTACCTCGATTCATGTTTCCACCCAGCTCAGCTAGCGTCCTCGCTTCCCCTCTCCTGTTAAAGAAGAGTCTGTTCGACATTCACATGATACCTTCAAAAGCTGGAGTCAGTTGTTTACTGTGCTTATAAAAGTTGTACCTTTAATCATTTATCCTTTACAAAGGCAGCACCCTCGAGGCAATCTCATTAATTGTGAAAACCTGAATCGCCCGGCACCGATTGGATCATGCACCGCCTAGGGCAAGGGCAGATTAATCAATATATTTGGCTCAAGTGCCCCAGCCGGCCCATGAATCGACTTCAAAGCTCCTGAGTTCGTCTCATCCGGTGCTCGAATGATCATGCACCACCTGGGGCAAGGGCAGATTAATCAATCTATGCGGCTCAAGTGCCCTAGCCAGCCCATGAATTGACTTCAAAGCTCCTGAGTTCGTCTCATCCGACACCCGAATGATCATGCACCGCCTGGGGCAAGGGTAGATGGATTTATCAATATATTCGGCTTAAGTGCTCCAGCCGACCCATGAATCGACTTCAAAGCTCCTGAGTTCGTCTCATTTGGCGCCCGACTGGATCATGTACCGCCTGGGGCAAGGGCAGATTAATCAATCTATTCGGCTCAAGTGCCCCAGCCGGCCCATGAATCGACTTCAAAGCTCCCAAGTTCGTCTCATCCGGCGCCCGAATGATCATGCACCGCCTGGGACAAGGGCAAATTTATCAATATATACGGCTCAAATGCCCAGCCGGCCCATGAATCGACTTCAAAGCTCCTGAGTTCGTCTCATCCGACGCCCGAATGATCATGCACCGCTTGGGGCAAGGGCAGATAGATTTATCAATAGATTCGGCTTAAGTGCTCCAGCCGGCCCATGAATCGACTTCAAAACTCCTGAGTTCGTCTCATCCGGCGCCCAAATGATCATGCACTACCTGGGGCAAGGGCAGATTAATCAATCTATTCGGATTGAGTGCCCCAGCCAGCCCATGAATCGGTTCAGCATAATACCCATGAACTATTCGGCATACGAATGATAAGTCAATATTGCCATGATATTCAATCGTAGAAAGCTCAACAGAGTAATCGTTTTATCTAACATAGTGAAAGGCAAAAATTCTTCACCAACATAACATCACAAACTGCGCATAAGTAGTAGTGAAACGACAAGATAATTTTCATTAATAAATTGAGCGCAGACAGTAATTTTCATTAATAAATTGAGCATAGACAGTAACCAATTTATACATGAAAACTATTCGGAACCAACAAAAGTCCTTAAAACAAAAACATACATCAAAAGGGAAAGCATTTTATAAAATTTGAATGACTCCCAGATCAATCTTCGGGGTCAGACTCAAGTGGCTCAACATCCACCTGCTTATAAGGAATTTGCAAGGCCAATGTAACCCCAGCAGCATCAAGGGCCTTAAGCCACCCATGTTTGAACTCCCGATTCTCAAACTTGGGGACTTCATCTACGTATTCCTGGAAGGCGGCGCCTTTTCCTGGTTCAAATGCGGCAAAAGCCTCAGATTCTGCCTTTTCCTTGGCCGCCTTCAACTCTGCTAACTCAGTCTCCATCCTTTTAAGCACCTCCTCAGCTAGCCTAAGGCATCAGAACGGAGATGATCGGTAGCCCGAGGCTTTTCTACTTCGGCTTCAGCTCGCGCAGTCTCCATTGCGGCTCTCATCATCTCAAACTCAGCCCTGCTCTTTTGATCGCCCACTTCTAACTGCAAACGGTCAATCCTCTCAAGGGCATCGTGTAGGCGGCAGCCCAAGTCGGCAATCCTGCCAACCGTCTGCAAAACGAGTTGGGATCGTTAGATGCCATAGGCAACCACAATCAAAACAAGTCAAGTTCACCTACCAAAAGGGCTGACTGAGCAGATAGGGCTATGGCCACCAAATCCAGCACCGCATGAAAGGATGCCTTATCAGCTGGTAGGGAGACTGAAGCCGCCAGGCTCAAGGCTACCGCTGGGTCGGTAATGATGGATGCGTCAAAGGAAATCGGCGTGTCTCTGATCTTTGGCTAAACAATGAAAGGAATAACCACGTCCGACTCCTCTAAGCGAGGCCTTTTGTCAGCAGGACTATCTTATGAACCAGCCTCTCCCTCGGCACTACGCTTCTTGCCCCGCTCTTCCGGAATCAACTGTTCTTCATTGACTAATTGTTCAACGTCTTTCGCCGTTTCAGCCGCAACAATCTGAGCCGACTCTTCAATAACAGGTTCGAAAGACTGAATCAACGCAGGTCCAGAACGGGCGGCCTCGGCCTTTTTTTGGGCAGCCATTCGCTCGGCATTTTTCTTTCAAGCCATCTGCGTGAGGTTTTCCCCAGCCATACCTTCAAAAAAATAGTCGGGTAGGTCTCCCAAACTTCCAAAAATATCTCCAGAAGAAAACTCCGCCCGCCCCGAAGTGGACGGCGAGGTAGGCTGACTAAGTCTGGCTGCCTCAAGCGCCGAGTTTAGGGTTTCGTCAACCTCTTCGACCTCCTCAACGAACTCTCTGGCTGGTTCGGTGACTACCTCTACCACCGGCTCCACGTCTTGCCCCGAATCAGAAGCTTCGAGACCAACTTGCCTAAGGCTCTTGAAGCTAGGGAAGATAAGCGCCGCAAGGTGTTGATCACCGGCTGGAATCGGAATGTTGTCAGCGGCCGAAATAGTAGTGTAAGTAGGCTCGTATCGAAGAAGTATGTGGGCTGCTCTCCCTTGCTTCTGTACGTTTGGACGGCCGAAGTATCCAAGTGCAGTAGCAATCTACGCAAGGAGTGCGTCGTCAGTAGAAACCAGAATCTTCTTCAATTTACTGCCTGCAAAGACAAAAGGTTAGACACGGAGAGAAGGCCGAGTAAAAGAAAAGTTCAATAAACGCAAGGAGACACATGGAAACCTGTCCGTCTGGGAATAGGGTCTAGGCGACCCTCGCCTTCGCCAAATTCTCAGTTCCCTCGGACATTGACCATTACGTCATCCACACGCTTACCAGAACTGGCAAGCATGGTTACCAAATGATGGTCAGTATCCTTGGCCCTCAGAAAGTACCGCCCAAGCCAACTGGAAGATTTGGCTAAAGCATAGCAGTGCCGAATGGCCGAAATGCCAAGATCGATCCTGAGGCGCCAGTTCAACTCTACGATCCCCATTACGATTCGAAAAAAAATTCACGTTGGGCTGAGAAGGAATCAGACCACAATGGCGGAGGACGGCCCTAAGGAACGGATGTAGAGGAAAACGGACCCCACCCTCTGCAATGGATAGGAGAGGAAAGATGATTGAATTTCAATCCTCTCTCTCCATATCCAGAGTATTGTCCGTCACTAGAGATAGATGAACATCGTCGGCGATGGAAAAGTGTCGCCGGAATCCGGAAACACGACCCTCAGAAAGGAGGTCTTTCAAGGGTTTAGCCATTTTCGCAGGGAATAAAGGGTTCGCCAAAATTACAATAACAAACAGAAAGTAGGATTGCAAAGAAAGAGAATAAAACTTATGAGGAGCAAGGGGGATGAGGGTAGACGGAGAAGAGTTGCAGAAAATGTGAGTCAGAGAAGGGATACCCGTTGGCGGTCCAAGAGTGTCGAATACTCAACGAAATATGCATTCGAAAGGACTGAAATTTCAAATCGCAATAAATGTGAGACACACGAATGAGGTGGGAAAGTGTAATGATGATCGAAAAGGTGTGCGCATTCTGACATCTGTATTGGGGTACGCAAAGCCGCCTGACCTATTTTAACCTTTCCAATTCAAGACCAAACACGTCGATTAACTACCGTCAATGGGGAGTTCGGGGGGCAATTGTGGGAGCCGAATATATGGCAAAATCAGAAGGTGCGTACCATTGGAAGACTGATATTAATCGGCTGTATCCTACGAGAATGGAAAGCCGAATATAATATATGTGCCGAATAAGTATAGATCCTTAGAGCTGAATAATAGAAAGGACAATGATTAAAAAGCAGGCCCTGGCCCTGAGGATTGAAAGGAACAGGTATAAATACAGGAACAATGGATTGAGAAAGGTATGTAAGAATGACTTCACTTAACTTAATAAACAAGCTATCTTGAGTGTCTGAACTGACTTGTCCGTCGGAGTGCTAATTCCGGCACCCCCGACCGGAGTGTTTGTATCTTTTCAGGTGACTAGCTGAGGATCACTAGTGTCTCCTAGGATCTGAAGAGTATTTCCAAACCACTTCTCCACAGTGCATAATAAGGGGTGGAATTAATAAGACTGATTCCAAACTCTGCTGCGAAAGATTTTACCATCTTTCTATCAAACACAGTTTCATTATCCATAGTTATGGTCTGTGGGATGCCAAACTTGTGGATCAGCTCTTTGATAAAGTCAGTCACCTCAGACTGATCTACAGCCTTATAAAGCTTAGCTTCAACCCACTTAGTGAAATAATATGTGGCCACCAAAATGAAACAATATTTCTTCGAAGAGGGTGGATATATTTTCCCTAACATATCCATTGCCCATTCTCTAAATGGCCAAGGTTTCACCACTGCATGTAGATCAGTTACTGGCATATGTCTTATCATACCATGCTTCTGGCATGCCTGACAGCCTTTTGCATACTCCATACAATCTTTAAAGATGGTTGGCCAATAATAGGATGCCTTCGAAGCAGCTATCTCATCTTAACTCCAGGCTAGTGGCCACCACAAATGCCCTCGTGCACTTTAGCCATGGCAGTCAAAGCTTCCTTTGGTCCCAAACATTCTAATAACAGACCATCTGCTCCTCTTTTGTAAAGAGCATTCCTATACACTATATATTACATAGATTATAATTTAAGCTTCCTGCTGGCCTTTGAAGAAAAACCAGTTAACTACTGAATGATTGGTTGTCTCCAATCTTGTTCCTCCAGATCATTCTGGTTAACTTCCACCAGACACCCCTTTTAGCCAAAGGTGGTATTAGCTTCTGATATGTTGCTTGACTTATGTCTATTTGAGTGTCATCCCTTCTTCTAAAATTCGAAGCCTTCTGAGCTACATCACTGGCTTTATGATTCATGAATCTTGGAATATAAGTCACGTTTACTATTTGAAGCTGAAAAAGCAAATGTAATGCAGCAACATAACATGGCAACATGCTTGCACTTTGACATTTAAAAATTTCTCTTACTTGGTTGATTACCAATTGGGAATCTCCAAATATATCAATTGCATGAGCTTGTAATCCAATGAGTATCTCAAGTCCCATTACTAAAGCTTCATACTCAGCTTGGTTGTTGGAACAAGTAGCTTCATTAATTCTAAAACCATGTGTGGTTTCTATCCCCCTTGGTGACTTAATTACAACACCAATTCCAACTAGACTATTGGCTTTCGATCCATCAAACCACATTTGCCATGGCTCAACATCAATTGTGCCAAGTTCCATTATCTCTTGGCTTTCTGTTTTACATGGATAATCAGCCAAAAAGTTAGCCAAAACATGTCATTTTACTATCTTTTGGGGAACATATTCCAAGTGAAATTCTGACAAAGCTAAAATCCATTTGTCAATTCTTCCTCTTAATATGGGTCTAGATAACATGTATTTAACCAAATCTGTGCTTGCAATTACCAAGGCAACAGTAGGAAAAAGTAATATCTCAATTTCATTGCTGCAAAGTACAATGCTATACGTAGCTTTTCTACAACTGAATATTTACATTCGCAAAAATTTTAAAAAATACTAAGGTTATATACTGCTTGCTCCTTGCCTTTTTCATTATTCTGAGCTAGGAAAACTCCCAATGAATCTTCTACTGCAGCAATGTATAGCTTCAAAGGCCTGTCCCTCCTTGGTGGCATTAATACTAGAGGCTTGGCCAAGTAGACTTTGATTCCTTCAAAAACAGCTTGATGCTTTGTTGTCCACACAAATTCTTCTTCATTTTTTAACTTCAATAAAGAAAAAAACACTTTAGTTTTTCCAGTAGTGTTAGGAAAAAAACTTTGAAGAAAATTAACCTGACCAAGAAATTTTTGCAATTCTTTCTTACTTGATGGAGGCTTGGCCTCAATGATGGCTTTGGCCTTGTTCTGATCAATCAGTATTCCGTTCTTGTGTAGCACATACCCCAAGAAGTTTTCAGCTGATACACCAAAAGAGCATTTGAGAGGATTGAGTTTTAGCTTGAACTCCCTCATTCTTTCAAAGGTTGCTGTCAAGTGAACCAGGTGCTCCTCCATAGAATGGGATTTCATAATAATATCATCAATATAACACTCTAAGTATCCTCCAATGAGATCGTGGAAGATAGTGTTCATTGCCCTCTAATACGCTGCTCCAACATTCTTCAATCCAAACGGCATCTTAACCCATTCGAAGGTGACAATGTTTCCAGGACACTTGAAAGCTGTCTTGTGAACATCTTCCTCTGTTATACAAATCACAACCATTCAACATACCTGGCTGTTCTGATAAAGCCTGCTTTAAGGAGCCTAATAATCTTCTCTTTCACCTTTTGAACCACTTCAGGGCTCATCCGTCTTGGTTTCTGCTTGTGTGGCTTGAAATTAGGCTTCACTAGGAGCCTATGTTCCGCTAATGACCTGTCCAACCCAGGCAACTCATTATAAGACCAAGCAAAATAATCTTTATATTGTTTCAGGACATCCAACAACTGGTTCCTGTCAATAAAATCTAACCAAGCACTGATATAAGTGGGTTGTTGTACTGAACCATCGCCTAGGTTGACTTCTTCCAAGGGATCTTGCGCTTGAGCACTCACTGATGCTCCCACTTGGACTTCTTCTACCTTCGAAGCAACCTTTTCATCTTGTTCTACTTCTATCTTTTCTCGTTCAATATCCTTACTCTTTTCTTCATAGACAAAATCTGTCCATAAAGCCTCTTCCTCCTATATTTCTTGGACTTTAGTTTCAATGTCCAGTGCACAATATTTACCAAGAGCCAAAGGTCTGGCCTCTTGTTGCCCCTGACTACAACCAATCACCACGGCTTATTTCTCTTCTTCCTGTACTTTCTGGACTATTACTTTTATGTCCAATGCTGAAAATTTGATTAAAGCCAAAGCTCTGGCTTATTGACCTTGATCTTTTTGCCTACAACCAGACATCATTGGCATCTTTGATGATGAACTCCTCATCAGCACTCTCCTATACTAGATGCTTTAGGTGTGCCACTTCTTCATCAACTGTCACTTCGACTATTACATCAGACTTACTCAATACACTGAGTGGTACCACCCCTTCAATGTACAATTTAGCTTCTGCAAAATATACACAGGCAAAAAAGGAATGTGGATCTGCATCAATCTCCTATGTTTCCCCATTGCCTATTCCTATCATTATCTTCTGATGCAAAGAAGAAAGCACACATTTGTTTGTGTGGATCCAATCCCTACCAAGCAAAGCATTATATTTGGCATTGCTATCTATGACAAAAAATGTTGTCATACAACCCCTGGTTCCCACACTCAGCTTGATAGGTAGAATGCCTTGAGCCATCTGTTTATCTCCAGCAAAACCAACAATGGTGGTGCTTGTTAGGATTAACCTGGGATTTCTTTTCCCCAACTTCTTCAAGGAGGATCTTGGAAGCAGGTTCACTGCTGCCCCATTATCCACCAATACTCTGCCCATTTCTATTCCATCAAAATAAACCTTAATGTACAGGGGCTTAACTTGTTGGGTCATGGATACTGTAGGATATTCGAAGGGATATGAGGGGTTGATGCTTACCTCTTCACTCTCTTCATCAGTTTCCATCTAGCCACCTCGAATTCATCCTAGACCATGTTGGCTTGTGAATCCCTGTTGGAAACTGGAATGGGATCATCCTTCTAGCGTTCTTGGTTCTCCTTCTCAACCTGAAACTCCTGAGGCAGCACATAAACCATATTAACCGGCATCGGAGGGAATGAGCCAAATTATATTATGGGTTGTGTTTGCTCTACTTCCATATTGGTTCGCTCTAATGCTTGGGAAGCATCCTCTATACTGCACTCTGGTACCTTAGTGCTGGCAGGTTCCTTCGAAGTAGTTTGTTGGTGGTCTAGCTCTATTGGATTTTCAACCATGAAAGACTGTTCAGCCATAAAGGCTTCAATCATTTCCTCTTTAACCAATGCCTTTTCTTGGCCTGGTTCTATTTCTTCATATGTCTCATCATCACTCTCCATCAAGGCCTTTTTGAGGCCTACTAGACTGGATTTTTCCTTGGCTCTTAGTTCAGCATGAACTTTGGCCACTTGTTCTCTACTGGTACTCCTTTTGATCTTAGGGCCAGGCTATGAACTCTCTCTCTCTCTCTCTCTCTTCTGTTTGGCCTTTTGACTAGGACAATGAAGTACTTTCTTCATTCTCCTTCAGATCTCTTTGGTACTAGGTGTACCTTCGCTGGATCTTCTTTCTCTAAGACCTGGAGATTGTAAGAACCATATCTGGTTCCCTTGTCTTTGGATTTTTCAGTAGTACCCAGTTATTTGGGCCTACCAAAGGGGGCTTGACCATCCTTTCCTTTCCTCCCAAAACTCTGGGCATCTTTTTAGGTTTGTTTTGCATAATAAACCAATCAAGTATCGTTTCTGTTGTTGGGCTTGCTATTCTAGTCTTCGAAGCTGTCTTTGAAGGCCAATTATTGGCTCTGGTACCTTGTCTTAAGCCAAATTCAGGCTTTCTTTTAGGCTGGCTGACTGTCTTGCAGTAATTATATGGCCTGATCTCAGGCAGAGGCCTCTTACCCCTTGACAGATTCCTGGTGTCTAGAGGTCCAGCCAAGGGTGGCTGCTACCTAGAACTAGTTGGAAATGGTTGTAGACGCGCCCGCGTGGGGCCTCGATGCTACAGTTCGGACTCTCATTTGTGTCACGGTTCTTAATCTGAACCAAAGAGTCCAACTCTGGCAAATCGTTTTTGAGAAAAACAGATTTTTTGAAAAGTAGTGCCAAACATGGACTGCTTTGCCAGATACAGAGTCGCCACCTAAATATTTTAAAATGGGAAATTTAGGAAACCCTGACTCGGTGCCGAAGGCCACATGTCCGTCATCACCAAAGTGGTCTTGGCTCGGGAGCTTGGGTACGATCGGGGAAGGTCAGCTATGAGCACCCCCTTTCGCCCGGTCCGAAGACCGGCCTCTACTAACCGTGATATCTGATTTTGAAAACGTTATGTGTTCTTATTCCAATTATTAACCTAGAATTACTATGTTATGCGCACAGCAAACAAGTATAGACTAGATTGCCTAATTCGGAAATAAGCATTGCATATCCGTTTGTTTCGAAAATACTTTGGAATTTGCTACTCGCAAGTAGGCTAAAATACGGATTTCAATGAGTTTTCCAACTCGAGCAATCCAACCTCCGCCCACAGGCATTCAAACAGTTTATCTCATGTAAGCACTTAGCCGCATGGTAAGCATACTGTCATGTCAACATTCACACGCATGCGAGATGCTAAAGCATAAAGACTTACATCGTACTCCATGCCAAAACAATAAACCAGTTAGCAAACATGCATGACCTAGTTCATGTTTAGAATGACTAATGCATCACAAGCAAGGATGTGATTTAGAGTAGGCTCGGCTATCCCTAAAATGGCATGAAAGGTGCAATCAGTTGATGCACGTATTCAATTTGGAAGTTGAAAATACAATGCAGTTTGTATGATGTACCGAGCCCAGTGCATGTAAACAAATGCATGGATGCACGATGCATAGCATAAGGTATGCTAAAATAAACGTGCCCTAATCCACCATCAAAGCAGGTAAATAAAAGGGAGAAAGAAGTGGGGGTTGGAAGACATACACACACTCACACACGCTTATTACAGATTTGCCCTTGCTCGGAGGGACCAAAAGAATAATACAGATAATTAACTACGCAAGCTAATTAAATATTACAAACCCATTAAATTAATCAAATAAATTAATTAATCTAATTAAAGCAGTAAACTGCCTCGAGATGAGGGCCGGATGCAACGCATGCTCGGGACTTGCTCGGAATTGCACTGCCATGCTTAGATTGCCTCTGTTTTCCCTGCTCTACTCCTCTGAAAACTGCCAAAGTCTCAGGGATGCCTTTCTGAACACTGGGGATCATCACCGGCTAAACCGAACTTCTATCGGCAGTGAATTGAGATCACCGGCACTGAATTCATCCACCGGCCATCTATTGACTGCCGGTCGGCAGAACCTGCAACTCACAGCAGCAGAGGGCAAAAACTTGCATGGCAATGCAATTCAAGCAATTTATGCGTCAAACACATTCCTTATCATGTTGATGACTCAAAGGAGGATGTGCCTCGGCTCTCGGACCACCAATCACGCATTTCCATACATGATGGCCCAAGGAACCAAGTATGCAACTTTAATTTCAAATGCATACAAACCAAACAACCAAAGTCCCAATCCTTATCACCAAGTCAAGGGACAAGGCATGCATGTCGATGCAATGCAACCTAGACATATTAGCTAGGGATGTAATATGAACAATGCAATGTACTCATGCAAAGCATACACGCAAACATGAGGTAAGCATGCAAGCAAGCAAATGATGGTCTTAAACATGACTTAGGCAACCCTAAATAGGCCTAAAATTAGTGGCCAAAATGCTAAGTATGAGAGCTAAACACACATGCACACATACACATGTTAAGGCACACAACTTGGGCATTAAACAAGCAACTCTAAAGCACACTTTAAAGAGGCTAAACATGGGCAATAGACATGCATTATAAAGCTCTGAAATCATGTTAGACATGGTGCCAAACCAAGCAACAAGGCAAGCAACACACTAGCATGCAAAAGGGGGCCAAGATTTAAGACAAGTCATGAAGGCATTGAACTACGCTTGGCAAAACCTAACATGGCAAGACTTAAGCAACTAAAAAAAAAACAGATTTTTAGCACACAAAATCAAGCCCAAAGGACCACTTAGATGGCATCTATATGGTTTAAATTAAAAGGCATGCACACATGCACTCCCAAGGAACATACAACATGAGCTCTTGAAACATCAAAGAGGCATGCAATGCAAACATATGAGCATGTTAAATGGACTGAAATAACATGGCAAATGGTCTCAAACCATTGAAATGATGCAAACAAGGCATGCTACACATTCATGCTCAAGGCTAGCAAGCCTAAAATGCAAAGAGGCTATATAATGCATGCCAAGATCAACCCAAACACTTATGGACAGACCTGAAACATGTCAAGATAGGCACAAAATCTTCATGAATCTAAGCCTAAAGCATGCTCAAATTAGGGCTAACAACCTAAGGCATGTTAAGGCAATACAAGGCATTACATGGCAACTATGCTAAGCATGCATGGAGTACTAAAACCAACTTAATACAAAGTTATAATATGGCAATATGAGCATAAAATACAGCCATGGCATAACCAACAAACAACCAAACACAAGGCTCCCTCAAGAGGCCAAATAAGTCCTTTTCAAGGACAACAAGGAGAGGGGGTGGCCCTCTCCTTCTTGGGACTTCAAGGCATCATCTTCACCACTGAAATCCCTCAAGATTTTAGTGGTGAAGAGACCCAAGCACCAAAATCCCGGAGCTCTCACAAAATGGCACAAAATGGGGGCCTTTCAAGGCCTAAGGGTGGTCAAACACACCCAAAGCACAAAACACTCTTAATAAACTATCAAGAGGACTAAAAAACAGAACTTTTTTGTATTGAACACCAAGCACAAAAATAGTTCAAAGATAGGTAAAAATGGAGTGCAAGAATGGGGTAAAAAGAGCTAGTTTCTTACCGTTGATGACCACCTTCACAAAGGTTGATGTTGTTGCTTCCTTGGACTCAAATCCAGCCAAGAACCTCAAGAACAAGCCCTCAGAACCTCAGAAGCCAAGGGAAGGTGAAACACTAGGTGCATGTGTGCAATAATATGGACTAATGCACCTAGTGTACAAACAAGAGAGAAAAAGAGAGATAGGATAGATATAGAATTCAAACCCTAAAACCAGAGCTTCTCCTCTGTATTTTCTCTCTCAAAAGCCAACCCTAAAGCCAAGGGGGGGAGGCCTCTTCTTATAGAAGAGGCAAACTTGTAATGCTTACAAGTTAAGCAACCAAGAGGGGCATCCCTCCATACACGTGTATGGAGGGGAAGCCAAAGCCATACAGCTGTCTGAAAATATCTCCAAAAGCAGCTGAACAGTAGTCGGCAGGGCAAAATTGTCATTTTGACAAAATTGACTGCCGGCCGGCACAAAAGAGTGCCGACCGGCACAATATAGTGCCGATGGAAACAACAACCAGCCGGTGGCCTCTAGCCACTGCCGGTGGTGTGTGGGGATGCCTCAAAAGGCACTCCCTGCCCCTCCAAGGCAGAACACAAGTGTTTGGTGCAAAACCAGACACAAAACGGTCGAGTTCGGAGATCGTGAGGCAAGGCGCGTAGCCGAGGACTCCGGGAACTCCAAACGAACACAAACATGGATAATCACCGAGTGTTCAAACGGTGACGTCCAAGTCTTGAGGACGGTCAAAAATGGGGTGTCTACAATGGCCTTCTGTCGTAATTGTTGGCTGGCCTACGGTCTTTCTGTACATCCTTGTAGTACTATTTCCCATAAGTTGGGAGCCCCCCCAGCCATTTATAACTCAACCTACATTTGGGATACATTCTCTGCATTACTGTTTCGAGAGAGTCATCATCTAATGCTTCTTCACTGGAGCCATCCCTTTGACCTACTAAGCTTTGTCCACTGGCTAGTGAACCTCTTGTGCTCTTCCTAAAGGTTGCCTGCCTAGCAACATACATCTGCAGATTGACTTCTTCTAATTCCTTCAAAGAGAGAGTTTGAAGATCCAGTATGCTAACATTAATTGCTGCCTCTCCAATTTCTGGAAATGGGTTAGTATCAATTCTCATGGCTTTTTCAGTCTTGGTTGGAAATTTCAGCCTCCCTTTTCAGATTTGTTCCTAGATCATGTCTCAAAAAACAATATAGTTTTTAGTTGAGTGGGACCAAGAGTTATGCCATTTGCAGTACAATTTTCCTTTAAGTTCTTCAGAATTTGGGATCATAACTCCGTTAGGCAACTTTAAGAAATGTGTTGCTAGCAAATGATCAAATATGTTATCTACTTTTATTATGTCAAAAGAATATTTCCTATGAAAGTCTTTCCTTTTGAATTGTTGGTCAATTGTAGTATATTTCTGAATCAATGCCTCACAGGTCATAGGTTCTTTTCCTATGATCTCTACTACATCAATTTCAAAGTTAAGGTCCCTATAATAGGTCCTATATGATGAATTGCTTCGATCTTATTCTTCTTCAAGTAAAGTTTCATATCTAGAAACTTTATAAGTAAGTTCCACATGATCTCAAAACTCTATTAAATCAAACTTCTTTCGAAGCCTGAATTCTAGCCCATTTTAGGCCAATCTTACAAATTCAGGTTCGGGTAAAATGACCCTGCATTTGTTACATGCTTTTTTTAATCTGGCAATGAATTGAGTGGCCTTCTCATCAGCCATTTGGCTCAATCTTGCCAAGTCTGCCATAGAGACCTCAGGTTCTATTTGGAAAAACTGGGCATGAAAGTCTTCCTCCATTTGTTGCCAAGTTTGAATAGAACCAGGTGTCAGGTTAGTGTACCAAACAAAAGCTCCCCCAATTAGAGAATTTGGAAAAATTTGTAGCTTCATATAATCATTATTGGTAAACTCACCACAATGGCCTGTAAATCTGGCAATGTGTTCAATAGTTGACTGGTTTCCATTTCCATTAAAAAAAAAAAAGGGGGGGGCAAAATCTGGTATTTTATATCCCTTTGGGTACTCATGCAGCCTATCCACCCATTTTGGGTAAGGCTTTCTATAGACAAGAGTCTGGAAGCCCCAAGCCATGGGTCTACAGATTTCTCTTACTACATCTATAATGTGGCCTCTAAGTAACCATGTTTGGTGCTAATTGAGTCACTATTGGGGGAGTAAACATTGGGTTTAGAGGAACCACTTGTGCTCAAAGTCCCCTCAGTCCAGGCAAAGGCATACTTGAGACTAGTTGTCCTTGTTATGCTTGGTAAGCCTGAGGATATGGTTGTCCCCTTTGGGCAGGCACTTGGCCTACATAAGGCACTGCAAAAGGAACCGCTAGAGGGGGTATAGGCATTGATTCTCTTCCATTTGCAGGAATCCCATCCAACCCCCCCTCCCCTCTCCCAGGGTATAGCTTCAAACATGGGATTAGTATATGCTCTGCCATTTCCTTGTGTTGATCCTACTCCACCAACATTTATAGCTTTGCTAGTAGGTATAGGCATGTTTTGGCCTATTGGCATTCTAGAAAGGGGCTCGTACCATGACTGAGGCACTGTTACTGGTCTTTTAGGTGCTTGATTACTAGTTTGACCATTATTTTGCCCATTACTTTGTTCAAGCTATCTATTTCAAGCCAATTGCTGCTAAAGCAGATTTATATTTACTTCAACTTGTCTAATGATGGGTGGTTGATATGCATGCATTTGATCCAAAAAGGACACTACCCACCTCTCCATTGTATACATCAACTATTGTCCCATAACATCCACCAAACTTCTCCATTGATGTGTGGATGAGACAGTCGAAGGGCCAGCTTCTTAGCCTTGCCCAATATTCTGAACTTGGGTTGTATACCCTGAAGTAATGGTCTCTTCAACCAATTATGGAGGATTGTTTGAAGCACGCACATTTTCGGGATGTGGCTCAACATTTTTCTTTACATTAGTTCTTTCTAGACCTTCTTTGAGGTGTTCATTTTCTCCTCTTACTTGATGTCTAGCCATTTTTCAGGTTCCCCTGGGCGTGCCAAAAAATATATGTTGACTTTTTTGGCTTTAGAAGGTTAATAATGTACTTTTAAGCATACCAGCAAGGATCAATAAGTCTTTATAGAGACTTTAAATGCCAACCAATTATCAGACTTTTGTGTTGAAGTTCTTTCTGTCTCAATGAAGAGGACTTTTACTGGTGGCTTCTGCTTAGAAGAAAATTAAAGATAATGATAGCGACGATGGTCCAAATAGTTTTACTAACTGAATTTCATTTTTTAATAAGAACTTACAATGATACCTTCGCACTTTCACAGCCTCGAAGGGTTTTGCAACAACAGATACTTGGAACTATTCCTAAGAATTGAAGTGTAGTACAGGAATTGAAGAACTGGAATGTAAAAACTAGAAAGAAAAACGTAAAGTAAATAACTGGTTTCTGGATCTGAATCTACATCCTCTTCTGTTTGGCCTTCTTTTCTATTTATACCCTCTAACGGTAATCGTCGAAGTGGTCTTCCAATCGTTGAAATGCCCTTTCACGATCTCTGGTCATGGCCTTGCACAGTTAACTTCCACTACGTCATTCTTGCAGTTAGGCTTCCCTCCTGAATTTGAATTTGAATTGTGAGTAACCATTGGGTCACGTCATCTTGTGCCTTCTAACTGCTCCAATGCTACGCAGATCCATTGTTACCAATATGAATTGCCATGTATATGTCGTTGACTGAAGACTTGTATTGACTCTACAAATTGCCCTTTATGAGCCACGTGTTACGCTGTGACTGGTTTATACAAAATATATAGCCAACAATACCAAACAAATTTTAAAAATATTATGTGAAATTAGAGAAATTTCTCTGTGAAATTAAAATTTCTCTATGTTAAATTTTCTCAATAAAAATATTGAGAGAACCCAACTATTATGAAAATATTATATGTCATTTATCTTCTAAAATCTTAATTTTATAAACCTCAAAAAAAAAATCCCTTGAAAAGATATCATCGTTTTAAAATTATGACCAATAAAAACTTGTCACTACTAAAAATATACTGGTTGAAATGACTATGGTAGTTATAAAATATGACCATTAAAAAAATGATTGTTAGAAAAAAAGACAGTTAAAAAAATATGACTATTACAAATTTATAATTATTACAAAAATATTGTAGTATTTGAAAAACAAAACAATGAAAAAGGAAAAAAAATATATTATTGGAACGAATGTTGAAAAAGTGACCAGCTAAAATGGTAAACTGTAATTTTGAAATAGTCTAATATCACTTCTCGTGAAATAAAATAAAAAGAAAAATAATTGAAGTAATAAGGTAGCGTTTGGTAAAGTTTTAGAATTATAATTTGATAATAGAGTTGCATTTTAAGTTTGTGAATTTTAAAATTATGATTTGAAAAGAAAAAATTTGTTTGGTTATGAGTTTTGAAAAGAGTTTTGAATTGAGTGTTTAATTTTTAAAATAAGAAAAGTTGTTTGATTATGAATTTAAAAAAAAAAAAATCAAAACTTAATCTAAAAACTTGTAATTTATAATCAAACACACAATTCAAAACTCTATTAAAAATTATATTCAAAACTCATAACCAAACTCTTTTTAAAATTCAATTCTAAAAGATAACTATTGAAAAAATTTATTTAAATTTTTTTTTTTTACATAGCAGGTGAAAAAAAAAAAAAAAAAAAAAAAAAAAAAAAAAAAAAAACCACCACTGTTCTGATCAATCGGCCGAACGACCAAAAGGACGACCAAATACACCCAAAAATTCAAAAATTGTCAAGAGAATGTCTGGGCGGATGACCGGATAGACCAAATTTCAAAATTCAAAATTCAAGTACTGGAAAGAGTTTTCAAACGTGGGTGTGGAATTAATTTTTGAGAATTACATCCAAATACAACACTCAAATATGAGTGTGAAATCATGATTAGAACTCTATACCAAACATAGTCTAAATGCGTATTGCCATTATTGTCCTATTTAAATTGTGGTAAATTTTTTTCGGAAATAGGAATGTTATTATTATACATAAACTCATTTTTAATGATGTTTATTTTTGAACTAAAATGCCTACAATGAGCCACATTATTATGTATGAAAATCATATATAAATTTTTTTGTTTATATAGCATTACTCATTTTTTTCCTTACCCTCATGTAATATCATAAAATATTAAGGAGGAGGATCCCCTCCGGTGGACTGGAGAGTACTGTTTGGGTCAGTGAGGTCCACTATGAATTCCATTTCGATGATCCAGGTAGTTCATTTTGTTAGACACTTCGTATATTTCGTTCACAAAAAAATTAGATCAATCCGATAATTGTAACTTATTCAATTTATTACGTGTCGCTAAAAAAATATATGGTTTATTTTTAAAAACACAATTATTGTCTATTTTTTTAGTAAAAAATTGAATGAGTTACAATTATGAGATCGACCTAATTTTTTTAGTGAATGAAATACACAAAATACTCAATAAAATAAATTATTTGGATCATCAAAACAGATACATAATGAGACTCACAGGCCCAAACAAATGTCCTCAAGTTCAAAATCTGGATTGGAAGTGATCCTTCTCCAAATATTAAATGGCAAAAATCACAAACACCTTTGGATATTTAATAAAAGGAATCAAATATTTCTTGACATTTTAAATATATCTCAGATATATGTTAACATTTAAAAGTTGTATTACTTACAAACCCTTTTACAAATTACCTCTTTTTCTTTTTCTTTTTTCCTTCTTCTTAATTTTATGATGATTTCACGCTACGGTCATTTCTAACTTTTAACAAAAATATAGACATCACATCAAATTCAAAATTAAAAAAGACAATAATGTCTACTTGAAAATATTCACCAAGTTGGGAAGGACTTGTCAAACATAATGCACCGAACATACTATTATTATTATTTTTTTTTTTTTCTGAAGTCCTAGGTAGGAAGTCCATCTCCCCAAACGGCTTCTGTTTTCCGAAGCTAGGCCAAGCAGAGTCTTAATATCCAACAAGTGTGGCTTCAAATTAATCGGCTCTCATTTCCAATTGTACCCTCAAAATTCAATCCGTTAACTTAAAATTCTCAGAATAAATTCATCCCTTTTCGAGTGATTCTCAACAGCATAAGGCACGATTTTTAGGACTATTATGTCCATAAATACATCACCCAAGACTTAGGCCATGTTTCCATTTTGTTTTTAGTGATGTAATTTTGTTGTAGTGTTTGTTTGTACCGCTCTATTCATCAGTAAAATTGTTTCTTTTAGTTAAATAAGGTTTTTTTTAAAAAATATTAACTAAGTTTTAATTTAAAGAGTAATGTTACTTTTCATGAAAAAAATATCGTGAAAAAATTTATAAAGATTCTCTACCTTTAAATTAATTTATAGTGTTTTATTATATGTTATATAATCACATAAACTAAGTTACAATAAGGGTGGACATACGTCAGACCGGGCCGACACCACATAACAAGGGATTTTGTATCTGTCCAAGCACGACCTGGTCCTAACATCGGGTCACTATATTTACCCAAATCCGGTCCAAAAAATAATTATAAATCTTAAACCCATCCATCAAACTGTGTGTCAAAAAAATTTAAAACATTCTATAATTAAATTCAATCACACATTATAGTTGTTAAATAAATATATTGATGTCATTATAAATTGAAGAATTTTGTGTATAAATTCAATCACACATCACCACAAATATGAGTTTAAATAAAATCAAAAAATATAAAGTATAAATCCCAACAAAAAAAATTGTATATTTTCATATATTAAAATTAATTAATTAATTAATTTCGGGTCGGGATAGGTTGAAAGTATAAATCCCAAGCCCAACCCATTAATATATTGGGCTCAAAATATTCGTTCAGTCTGACCCTATGGGCTAAAACAACCTTCCCAAGTCCTACAAAAATAGAGTTAGATCAGGCGGGCTGGGCCAATATTTACAACCTATCAATCATAGAGTATTATAAGATAAAACAAAGTCTGTACTATTTGCAAAGTAAGGCCTCGTTTGGCGAGTAGCTATCTTAATCAAAAATCTAAAAAATTACTATAAGTTATTACATTATTCTTTCTACTTTTTTGTACATCATCTCATAAAAAGTCAAAAAGTTACTAAAATAATATATTCTCAAATGAGGCCTAAGACTTCAAAATTAAAACATACTTATATGAAAGTACACTGCTTTTTTTGTTTTGTTACCTACCACACTAAATTATTTTTTAGAACTTTATAAAACTTTTCATGGTATTTCTTTAATGAAATTTAGTATTACTCTAATTTAAAATTACAAGTGCGAATTACACTAACGGTCTCTATTGTTTGGGACTTATGTCATTTTGGTTTTTGACCTTTTATTGATCTCTGACCTTTTAATTGTGATACATTTGACTTTAAATTTTGAATCTTGTGCCAAATAAGAATAATTGAAGATACAACTTCCTTTACAAACGGAAAAGGCTTAATTTCAAAGACAAAGGCATCAATTTGATAAAATATAAACTAGTTTGACAAAAATAAATGTCAAAAAGTTATTTTAAATTTTTTAAAAATTATTTCTACCCACCAAAGATTAAATTATATAAAAATGATAAATCTTTTATATTTTCATATTTTTACCGAATTAATTTTTAGTCTATATTTGAATGATGATAATATAATGGGTGGTTGTTTTTGTTGATGTTTTGGGATGAATATCATGTAATAGATTGTTATTTTTGTTGTTAACAGATATTTTTGGATAGATACCATGTAATAGATGATTATTAGACTTTTAATATGTAATCGATATATTTAATATATGAAACGTTTTTAGTTCTTGATTTTTTTTTTATTTAAAGGATTTGTTTAATAATGACATCAAAGTTGTTGTCATGTTTGATTTTTGAAAAAATAGAAACTAATTTAATGAAAATAAATATAAAAAATATTAATTTGAAAAAAATATTTCTACCCTCTCAAAAGATAAAATTATATAAAAATGATGCATTTCTAATTTTTTTTTTTTTTGACCAATTTAATTTTGAGTTTCTTAGAAAATATTTCTAAAAATAGATTCTGAAAACCAAATTAAACAGAAATTTTTTAACTAAGAAAGTACTAGCATTATTCATTAAAAATAATTCCATAACATTTCAAATAACATATATGTTAACTGACACAAAATAAGTTGCATGACAATTTTCCCCTTGAAATGAACCGTTTGTAAAAAAAACATTTTTTATTGCCTTTGTTTGGAATAATATTCAAAATTTAAGATTAAATATAACACAATTAAAAAATTAAGAATCAAAGGGATAGAAGTCTTAAATTACGAGAATTGTTAGTGGAATTTTCTTAAATTACAATCAAATATCATTAGTCAAAGTTTTTTTTTTAATAAAATAAGTTAAATAAATTAACTTCTAAGTGTTAACAAACATGCCCGAAATCATTTAGAATTTAGCCAATCCATAGTGGAAAATCAGTTCAATCAGTAGGACCACCCATTTTAATTACTTGGGAGTGTAAAACTATAATTCAAGGCTCAAAGATGAAGGAGAAGTAGATGTCAAAGAAGAAGCACAGAGTGTGAAGTGAAGTGAAAAGCACTTACTTTTTTAGTCCCACATCGAGTAGGAGATGAAACAGAGAGCCCACGAACTTAGTTGAACAGAGAGCTGAGGCAATGAGCAAAAAGCCCGCAACCGCACGACGAGCCCAAAGCGAACTATTCTTTCACCTTTTACTAAGAATATCGTGTGTTCACGGCAATTAGCGGCATACGCCAACTTGTGGAGGGGCCTTTCCTGTTTAGGGTTGGTCTTTGTGGGAGTCGGATATTACGGGGGCAATAAAGCCGAATAACGGTATGAGGACAATCAAGGACGGAATTTGTACTCGGTTTCATCTTGGATGATCCCAAAGCCGATTATATTAATCCGCCGTGGAACCAGTCGAACTAAGGCCGAATACATAAATGTGCAATGGATTAAGGGTGGGCCCGATCCTGAGGTCCAAAAGAAAAATATAAATAGAGGAGTATCAGCCAAAGATAGGTATGTGAGAACAAGTAAGATTAACTTAAGATATAAGCAACTAAGAGAGTATATACTGACTTATCCGTCGGAGTACTAATCCCGGCACCCCCGACCAGAGTGTTCATTCCTTTTCAAGTGACTTGCTGAGGATCAAAAGCGTCCTACAAGATCCAGATAGTATTTCTAAACCACTTCTCCATAATTGGCGCCGTCTGTAGGAATACTCCAGCACATCCATTGCTGGCGTGACGAAAGATCCTCCGGTATTCGCTGACGACCATACGCCACGAGATGATACCACTCTAAGCAACATACTTGGGCCAGAGAACATTGCCGCACGAAGAGCCTTGAACTTCGGCTCACCCTTGACATTAGCACATGAGACAATGCAAGCGATTATGGATCAGGCGAAGCAAAATGAACAAAGGTTGGAAAACATGATAGTTGAGAACGAGCGCCTTTGACAGGATTTGGCCTTGGAGGTGGCAAAATCCCAACAGGCCGCGCGCCAAAACCTGGGACGACCTTTGAGAAAGGATGGTTGACGACCTCGAGTTCAGAGACATGATAGTGGCAGTGATTCTGACTCATCCTCCCAGAATCCAAAAACAAGGGACGAGTCAAAGTCTCCAGTTCTTCTGAAGGAAGTCCGCATGCACGGAATAAGAGAAAAAGAAATGATTCAGACGAAGAGGATCAACATGACCCCTTTGTGCGACGTATCGCAAGGGCAGTGCTACCCAAAAAGTTCAAAGCTCCATCGTTCACTATATAAGATAGAAAATCGGACCCCACTGATCACATTCGTCATTATAAGCAAGCCATGACGCTTCATGCAGACAACGAGGCCCTCATGTGTTGAATATTTCCGAGCAGTTTGGGACCACTGGCCGTCGGATGATATTATAAATTGGAACCGGCATCGATTAAAAGCTTCCATCAACTCCAAAAATCCTTCAGGGCAAGGTTCATCACCAATGAGGTCCAACCGAAGCAGGCCGATTCCTTCTGGGCAATGCAGATCCAACCAGGGGAAACCCTATGTGCGTATTCGGCGCGCTATTGGGAATGCTTTAATCTAGTAGATGATGCCTGCAATGACTCCATGGCCATCACCACCTTTAAGATGGGATTGCATTCTGATAGTGCCCTCCGCAGCTCCTTGACCAGGAGGCCTCCCAAAACAGTTTGGTCATTAATGAAGAAAGTCGAGGAATACTGCAAAGTGGAAGATGATGCCCTACGGGTCAAAGCCGGGCACAAGGCCAACAAGACTGCCCCATCTGGAATCGTTCAACCGATAAATTCTGTACCATCATGGAGCCCTGAACCACAGAATCAGGCTAAACGAGACAAAAGATGAGATTCATGCCGATCAAATGACCAATGTTCACACCGAGCTAATGAACAACTTCAAGTGGATACCAGACGCATAAGGCACGCGAACAAGAAATTTACGGAGTTATTGGAGCCGATCAGCACGGTCATGTCTAAAGTTCAACACCTTCCGTTCTTCAAATGGCCACCCAAGATGGTGGGACCTCCAAACACGAGGAGGCGGGATAGGCGGTGTGAATATCACAAAGGCCACGGTCATGATACCGACAGTTGTTATGCATTGAAGGATCACCTTGAGGAGTTGGTACAAGATAGTCGGCTTAAGCAACATGTCCGAAAGAACAACTCAACCAAAACAGTTGCTTTACGGCAGGAGTCACCTCCACTCGGCGTTATCCATATGATATACAGCTTGCCGACGGCATCCGCGGTACATACAATTCAGTCGCATCCTAACCCCCAAAAGAAAATCACATCAGCAAAACGGCCACATGAAACTGCGAGTATTACTTTTGATGATTCTGATTTGGTCGGCGTAACGCTCCCCCACATTGATCCCTTGGTCATCGAACTACACATAAACCGATTCACCGTTGAACATGTTCTCATTGACCAAGGGGGTACTTCGGAAGTTATGTACTACAAGACCTTCATCAAACTCAGCTTCACTGAGTCAGACCTATCTCCAGCTCATTATCCGTTATTTGGCTTCAACGCTAATCCGAAATATTCGTTGGGGAAAATCACATTACCAGTTCGGGCGGGCTCCCAATCAGTGGATGTAGAATTTTGGTTGTCAAGCTTCCATCGCTGTATAATCTCATCATGGGATGAACTTGGCTACATACCATGCAAGCCATGCCAAGCACCTATCATCAACTCCTTCCCTTTCCGATTGAATGCAACATTGAGCAAATTCGAGGTTCCCAGAAATCGGCGCAGGCATGTTATCTTCTTGCCGCAAAGACACCAAGAGAGCTGGAAGTGAATTCAATTACGGTGCCAGATCAAGAGAGCCTCGACAACGTTGGGCGGCTCCCAAGTGAAAAGGCAACCAAAGCCCTGGATCGGTTGAAATTGACAGGAATCTTGACAAGTTCTTCATGGTCGGCGCTTCCTTGAATGAAGTCGACAGGCAGGAGCTAATTTCCTTCTTACTCGGCAATCTTGATGTATTTGCATGGTCACCATATGAGAAGCCAGGGGTGGATCCATCTGTGTCTCAGCACCGCTTAAACGGTGATCCCAAATGTAAGCCGATTATTCAGAAAAGCCGGCGGTCAGCCGCAGAACACACCGCTACCGTTGTTGAAGAAGTTGATCGGTTGCTTAATGCCGGGGCAATCTGCGAAATAACCTATCCTACATGGCTATCGAATACTGTGGTTGTAAAGAAGAAAAATGAAACTTGGCATGTCTGTGTAGATTTCACGGACTTAAACAAAGCTTGTCCCAAGGATTGCTTTCCCCTTCCCAGAATAGACCAACTCGTAGATGCAACGGCACATCATCAACGTATGAGCTTCCTGGATGCCTACAGAGGCTACCATCAAATTGCTATGCATCCGGAGGACCAAGACAAAACAGCATTCCTCACCCCAGGAGGGACCTATTGTTATAAGGTCATGCCTTTCGGGCTAAAGAATGCGGAGGCAACCTACCAAAGACTAGTCACTGCCATGTTCAAGGAGCAACTCGGTCGTACTATGGAAGTGTACATTGACGATATGGTGGTCAAGTCCAAAGAAGAGCAACTCATCTAGCCAATCTAGAAGACACAAATGGCATTCTTCGCAAATACAAAATGAAGCTGAACGCTTCGAAATGTGCATTTGGCATCGGATCTGGCAAATTCCTTGGCTACATTGTTAACCACCGTGGAATCGAAGCCAACCCGAGGCAAATCACAGCAATTCTAGAACTCGGCTCTCCTCGGTCGGTCAAAGAGGTTCAAAAGCTGATGGGGATGGCCACCGCACTCAACAGGTTCATCAGTCGTTCCACAGATCGCTGCCCATAATTCTTTCAACCTTTCGGCAGGGTAAAGCTTTTGAATGGACCCCTAAGTGCGAAACCGCTTTGGACAGTTTAAAGACTTACCTCCGATCAGTTCCACTCTTGACAACAACATCAGCAGGTGATCCACTCATTTTATATTTGGCAGTTTCCCACCGGGCCGTCAGCACCGTACTGTTAAAGGAAGAACTCGGGGAGCAGTGGCAAGTTTATTATGTGAGCAAAGCAATGGTTGACGCTGAAACACGTTACCTTTCGTTGGAAAAACTCGTCCTTGCTCTCGTCGTGGCAGCAAGAAAGCTGATGCATTACTTTCAGGGGCATACCATTGGGGTACTAACGGACTACCCCGTCTGGTCAGTACTCCGTAGTACAGAAGCATCAGGGCGCGTTTCAAAATGGGCTCTCAATCTCGGCCAGTACGATATTCAATTTCTGCCTAGAACCTCAATCAAGGGGCAAGTGCTCGCCGACTTTGTGGCCGAACTCACCGAATGCCTCACCGACTTTAAGTCTGATCAAATTCAATCTAAGCCAAACTGGAGAATTTATGTTGGAGACATTTAGCAGATGTATTGTGACGGATCATCCAACCAACGTGGTAGTGGGGCGGGCGTAGTGATCATGGCTCCAAACGGGGCAATAATCGAGCAGGCTGTCAAACTGGGCTTCGATGCATCGAACAATGAGGCCGAATACGAAGCATTGTTAACCGGCTTACGGAATGCACATCTCCTTGGTGCTCGGCGTCTGCTTATCTTCTGCGATTCAAAGCTAGTCATCAACCAATTGAAGAGGGAATACACAGCCAAAAATGACTGTATAGCAGCTTACATGAAAACGGCGAATTCTTTGCTGGCAAAATTCGACCATCATGAACTAAATCAAATAACCCGGGATCAGAACACACATGCAGACGCCCTGGCTTGCCTAGCCTCTACCATCAACTCAGAAATTAAATGGACAATCGAAGTAGGATTCATCCCTGAGCCGAACATTGCCTCCTCAGAGTCAATTCAAATCAATATCATAGAATCAGATCCAAGTTGGATGGACCCTATCACTGTATTCCTATCTTCTGAACAGCTCCCAACGAATAAGAAAGAAGCACACAAACTGTGAAACAAAACCCTGCGATATTACTTAGACGCGTAAGGAAAGCTCTACAAAAAATCCCTTTCTGGTCCATACCTAGAATGCGTCCATCTGGATAAAGTCGAGGAACTCCTGATTGAAATACATGAAGGTAGTTGTGGTGCCCATTCTGGCAGGCGCTCTTTGGCTCATCGAGCTATGACACAGGGGTATTATTGGCCGACAATGAGAGCTGATGCCGAGTGTTACGTCAAGAAATGTGAACAGTGCCAGAAGTTTTCCTCTTTAACCCATTTGCCTGCTGAAGAGTTAAGCTTTATCACCAGTCCTTGGCCGTTCGCCCAATTGGGACTTGACATCGTCGAACCATTACCTCGTGCCCCGGGCAACAAGTAATTTTTGATTGTCGTGACAGATTACTTCACAAAATGGGTCGAAGTGGAGGCACTAATGCACATTCGAGATACCAATATTGAGCATTTTTATGGAGAAATATCATAACACGATTCTGCATTCCAAGAGCACTTATTTCAGACAACGGCACCTAGTTTGATTGCGGCGTCTACCGAGAATTGTGCAGCACGTATGATATTCGGCCTTATTTCTCCACCCCGGCTTAACCCCAGAATAATGGTCAGGCTAAAGCCTCCAACAAAGCCATTTTGGACGGCATCAAGAAACGGTTGGAGAAAGCTAAAGGCAGGTGGGTCGAAGAGCTCCCCAGTGTGTTGTAGGCTCATCGCACTACACCAAGGCAGTCCACTGGGGAAACGACGTTCACCCTTTGTTTTGGAACTCAGGCAATTATCCCCCTGGAGATTGGCTTACCCACTCTGAAAACAAAGGTCTTAGACTTGGGCTGTAATGACATGATGTTAGCTTTGGATCTAACTCTGATTGAAGAACGCCGAGACCGAGCCCTCGTGTCTATGGCACGATATCAGAAGCAGCTCGCTAAATCGTATAATCAACGTATGCAGTTGCGACGTTATATACCAGGAGAATTGGTCCTGAAGAAAGTTCTTCCCGCTATTAGGACCCCCGTCGACGGAAAGCTAGGTCCCAACTGGGACGGCCCCTATCAGATTGAGTCAATCACCGGCATAGGTGCATATTAGCTCAAAGACATGTCTAGGAGAAGTCTGCCACGTCCTTGGAATTCCACGCATTTGCGTAAATTCTATCATTAACCCGACTTGTAGGGCATCATACTTGTTTTGAATGTTCACCGTGTACAGATTTCACTTTTTCAATGCAAGGTTTCTTATTTCCTCACTGTCCAAATTTTAGTTCTTTAAATTAAAAAGCCTCCGAATTCGGAGCCCCATCCGTGCAAGACACATTTGGGCCGAATAAGCCTTCGAATTCGGAGTGCCCTTCGTAAATAACACGATTGGCCAAGATAAAAGCCTTCGAATTCGGAGCCTCATCCATGAATGACACGTTTAGGTCGAATAAGCCTCCGGATTTGGAGTGCCCTTCATGGATATCACGATTGGCCAAGATAAAAGCCTCCAAATTCGGAGCCCCATTCGTGAATGACACATTTGGGCCGAATAAGCCTCCGAATTTAGAGCACCCTTCGTGAATAACATGATTGGCCAAGATAAAAGCCTCCGAATTCGGAGCCCTATCCATGAATGACACGTTTGGGTCAAATAAGCCTCCGGATTTGAAGCGCCCTTCGTGGCTAACATGATTGGCTAAGATAAAAGCCTCCGAATTCGGAGCCTCATCCGTGCAAGATACGTTTGGGCCGAATATGCCTCCGGATTCCGAGCGCCCTTCGTGGATAACACGATTGGCCAAGATAAAAGCCTCCGAATTTGGAGCCCCATCCGTGAATGACATGTTTGGGCCGAATAAGCCTCCGGATTCGGAGCACCCTTTGTAAATAACACGATTGGCCAAGATAAAAGCCTCCAAATTCGGAGACCCATCCGTGCAAGACACGTTTGGGCCGAATAAGCATCCAGATTCGAAGCACCCTTCGTGGATATCACGATTGGCCAAGATAAAAGCCTTCAAATTCGGAGCCCCCCATCCATGAATGACACGTTTGGGCCGAATAAGCCTCCGGATTTGGAGCACCCTTCGTGGATAACACGATTGGCCAAGATAAAAGCCTCCGAATTCGGAGCCCCATCCATGAGTGACAGGTTTGGGCCGAACATGCCTCCGGATTCGAAGCACCTTTCGTGGATATCACGATTGGCAAAGAAAAAAGCCTCAGAATTCGGAGCCCCATCCGTGCAAGACAAGTTTAGGCCGAATAAGCCTTTGGATCCGGAACGCCCTTCGTGGAAAGCACGGTTGGCACAAAAGGGCATCTGAATTCGGAGCCCTCTTCATGAATATTGTGATTAACGAATAAACGCAGTTGACATAAAATGGAAGATGATCATAGCTGAATCTATAAACGTAGACTGAAATAACATGCAAACGTTTGAAATAATATGTTTCATTAAATTAATCGAGAATACATAGTTCGCTTCCAATTTATGTTAAAGCGGTACAATGCATTCAGTTTTGTTCGGCGTCATCCTCGTCGTCGCTCTTCTCGACTTCAAAAGCCGCGAAGGGAAAATGATGACCCTTATATAACGGTGACGCCGAGTCAACGCCTGCTGCCCGGAGAGCCTCTGCGGCATGGAAAGCCTTGACCTATCCATGCTTAAATCCACGATTCTCGCATCGACAGACCTCCTCGACGAGCTTTTCCTTCGTCTTCTCTATCCCAACTTTTCGGCCCGTATGAAAGCCTTGTTCATAAGCCCCGGTCTTTGCAGCCTCTATTGCAAACACGCTTACCGTATCGCGATCGGCAATCGCGTGACTTATAAGACGTTGGGTCACCCTTTCCTCCACAATCGGGTTAGCTTGGCCAGCCGACTGAGTCTCGGCGGTTTTGACTTTTCTTAACTCCCACTCGGCTTTCTCCGCGCGAGCTTCTAAATTACAAATACGTTCATCTTTCTGTTCGATCTCCCGCCGTGCAGCACGAAGGCACATGCTGATCTCATAGGCGGTGTATAGTCCTTTCACCGCTTCGTGAACGCCCTCTCGAAACACTTCGAAATCTGGTCGACTAATCATCGACTGCTGGACTTCTGGCCGAAAAATCTGTTGTGCGAATTCAACTGCCACGCTTGGATCTCGGATGATCGAATCTGCTTGCGTCATCAGTTTGTTCTCGATAAAGATGGAAAAACTCAACGGGCGCGGTGGCCCACTGGCCTTACTTCGCGAATGAGGGGAGTTCCCCCACTATCGTTTCTCCCTCCTAGGTGACCTACTTCGACGACGTAGAGAGTGATGCCTCTCCCGCTCCCCAGACGTCCTACTTCCCGTTCCTGAAGGTTCCCCACCTTGATTCATCGCTAAGTCCAGCTCAGCTAATGTCCTACCTTCTCTTCTGCTGTTGAAGAATAGTCTACTTGGCATTCACACTTATCTAACCTTCTTCGACAGACTGGTTTGAGTTGAGTTTGAACACACTAATGGGATCTACGCGCACGAAGTAACCACCCTTTTTATTACCTGCGGGTGCACCGCTCCCAAAGCGATCTCTTCAATGCTGCCCCAGCCAATTCATAAATGGCTGATAATCGACGGAAATGTCCACCAATCTGCTGGGGCAAGGGCGGATGCACTAATATATTCAGCTTGACAAAGCTAAGCAGTTAATCTAGCGCCGAATTAATGCACTAGTATAGTATCAGTCCTTTGTGCCGAAAAGATTGGTTGCCCCAGCCAATTCATGAATGGCCGATAATTGTTGGCCACGTTCACTAATCCGCTGGGGCAAGGGCAGATTAATTAATCTATTCGACCTAACATCAGTCCTTTGTGCCGAAAAGATTGGCTGCCCCAGCCAATTCAAGAATGGCCGATAATCGTTGGTCACGTTCACTAATCCGCTGGGGCAAGGGTAGATTAATTAATTTATTCGGCCTAACATCAGTCCTTTGTGCCGAAAAGATTGGCTACCCCAGCCAATTCATGAATGGCCGATAATCGTTGGCCACGTTCACCAATCTGCTGGGGCAAGGGCAGATACACTAGTATATTCGGCTTGACAAAGCTAAGCAGTTAATCTAGCGCTGAATTAATTTAATAGTTCCATTAAAACTTATTTCATGATCTTATATCTTATTTCATGATCTTAATTTAATAGTTCCGCTAAGCAGTTACTTATTTCATAATCTTCAATAACCAGAAAAGCAAAGGCAATTTTCATTCACAAACCGAGTACATTCAGTAAGCAGAAAAGCAAAGGCAATTTTCATTCATAAATTGAGTACATACATAAGTCAATTTACACATGAAAACTACCTTACGTTTGAACTTCTAACCAAAATACAGTCAAAATCTAACAAAACCTACATACATTCAGATACTAACACGAAACGAAAATCACTTTGAGCCTAGGTTAGTTTTCAGGATCAGACTCCAGCGGCTCAATGTCTACCTGCTCATACAGAATCGGCTGTTCCGATATCGCGTTAGCGGCAGCTAAGGCTTTGAGCCAGCCGTGTTTGAAGCCCCTATTTTCGAACTTAGGCACTTCCTCGGCATAGCTCCCTAAAGCTGCGTCCTGGCCGGCTTGGAAGGCCTTGGATGTCTCGGATTCGACTTTTTCCTTCGCCTTCTTCAAATCTTCCAAGTCGGCCTCCAGCTTGGATATCGTCTCATTGGCCAATTTGAGCGCTTCTTCGCTCGTGTTCGCTCTTCCTTCAGCGGCCAATCTCAATCGATCAAAATTCTTGGCCTTGTTAGCTTCGGCATCAGCCTTCGCTCTTTCTTCCACTACTTTCATGGCCTCAGATTCGACTCGAAGAGACGCCTCTGCTGCTTTGTCCTTTTCAGCTTCCATTTCGGCAGTCAAAAAGTCGATTTGCTCGATTGCGTCATGTTGGCCACGACCAATCTCTGCTATCCTCCCTGCAGCCTACAAACCAATAAATCAATAAGATAGGTGATATACAAAACTTTTTAGTTTTTGATGCAGAACTAAGGATTAAGACACATACCAATATCGCTGATTGAGCAGCTAATGCTATGGATAACAAATCAGGCTCTGCCCGAAAGGTCACCCTGTCAACCGGCAACGAAATTGAAGAGGCCAAGCTCAAGGCCACTGCAGCATCTTTCATTGTCAATGTATCGGAAGCAATCGGCACGTTCTTTATCCTGGGTTGTATTGTAAATGGCACAACCAGGTCTGATTCTTCTATGCGTGGCTGTTTATCAACTAAGTTTTCCGAATAATCTTCAGTCTCGGTCGGACGCTTTTCCTCCCGTTGCTCCGACACCTGGCCCTCTGTTTAATCGACAACAAGCTCAACTTCGGCCGTATCAGCACGAGCCATCTCCTCAACAGGAGTAGGCAGTGTAGACTCAGTCCTAACTTCAGGTGAAGGGGGTGGAGGCTGAGATTGTTCGGCTTCAGCTTTCTTGCGTGCAACCATCCTCTCAGCATTTTTCTTCCTGGCCAACTGAGTAAGCGATTCACCAGCCATGTTATCAGGATATGAACCAGGTAGGTCCCCTAAGTCAGTGAAAATATCTTCAAAGGAGACGTCTGGTCAGCTTGAAGTTGATGGAGGATTAAGGCCAGCTTCCTCAAAAGCCGAATTCAGTGCCGCGTCAAACTCTAGTCTTTCGAAGCTGTCTGAGGGTTGATCCGGCTGCTCAGCAACTTCGGCTACTTGTTCATCCGTTAGCTCCGAATCTGAAGCTTCAAGGCCAATTTGCCTAAGATTCTTGAAGTTCGGAAAAATAAGCGCCGTAAACTACTGTTCACCCCTCGGAATCGGAATGTTATCTGCAATCGAAAACGTGGAGTAGGTCGGCTTGTATCTTAAAAGTATGTGGGCCGCCCTGCCTTGCTTCTGAAGATTCGAACGGCCAAAGAATTGGAGCACAGTTTTAATCTGTGCAAGTACAGCATCGTCGGCCGAAGTAAGAACTTTTTTCAAGTCGTTACCTGCACAAAATAAAATCGTAAGTACGAAGAATTTAAGCCGGATAAATACTCAACAAATATACGTGGGGGATTATACGGCCACCTAGTTCGCCTTTTCACCTAGGCACTGGATCTAGGTGATTTTCGCTCTCGCCGAATTCCCAGTTACCTCGAACAACAACCATGACATCGTTTACACGCTTGCCAGAGCTGGCAAGCATAGTCACTAAGTGATGATCGGTATCCTTGGCCTTGAGAAATAGCGTCCCAGCCGACCAATAGATTTGGCTAAGGCATAGCAATGCCGAATTGCAAGAATGCCAAGATTAACCCTAAGGCGTTGGTTTAACTCTATAATCCCCATTATGATTTGGAAGAAATTTACATTAGGTTGGGAAGGGATTAGACCCTAGTATCGAAGGACGGCCCTTAAAAATAGGTGAAGGGGAAAACGGACTCCGCCCTCAGCAATTGATAAGAGAGGAAAGATGATTGTACTTTCATCAGTCCTCTCCATACCAGTGGTGCTGTCTGTCATGAGTGACAGATGGACATCATCAGGAATGGAATAATGGCGTCGAAAATCAGAAATTTGTTCTGAAGAAAGGAGTTCTTTCAAGTGTTTTGCCATCCTAGCCAACCTAAGGATTATGCGAAACCAAAAATAAACAAGGAAATGGGATTCCAAATGAAGGAGAAGAGAACTTACAAAAAGCAGAAGAGACAATGAGAAACAGGAGGAAGTTGCAGAGGTCGCGAAATGGAAGCATATCGAGAGGCAAACCAGAAGCTTTGAGTATTCAAAAAACTTACACTCGAAGGGACAACATAGTTTCAAATCGCATTAAATGAAAGAAACGTACGAAGAGGCGAGAAGATGTAATGATTCTTGAGAAGCGTGTTCTGACATGCATTGGAATGAGGTTAACCGCAGTTCTTTCCTTGACTTTTCAAGTTCAAAACCAAACATGCCGACTAACTGGCGTTAATAGGATGTTTGGGGGGCAATTATGGGAGCCGGATATTATGGGGGCAATAAAGCCAAATAACGATATGAGGACAATCAAGGACGGAATTTGTATTCGGCTTCATTCTGGATGATCCCAAAGCCGAATATATTAATCGGTCGTGGAACTAGTCGAACTAAGGCCAAATACATAAACGTGCAATGGATTAAGGGTGGGCCCGATCCTGAGACCCAAAAGAAAAATATAAATAAATGAGCATCAGCCAAAGAAAGGTATGTGAGAACAAGTAAGATTAACTTAAGATATAAGCAACCAAAAGAGTGTATACTGACTTATCCGTCGGAGTGCTAATTCCAGTACCCCAGACCGGAGTGTTCATTCCTTTTCAGGCGACTTGCTGAGGATCAAAAGCGTCCTACAAAATCCAGAGAGTATTTCCAAACCATTTCTCCACGGTCTTCTATAAGAAAATAGTCGAAGTGAACCTAAAAAGATATTAACTAAGGCGAATTATTAGTTTGAGATCTGTATCATTTTAATTTTTGGCTTTTTAATTGTGACATATTTAATCTTGAATTTAAATCTGATTCTAAGGACAATTGAAGATACATTGCTTAATTTTATGGGTGAAATCGTCAATTTCATAAAATATAAACTAATTTGATAAAAGCAAATGTCAAAAAAATATTTTTAAATTTTTAAAAATTATTTCTACCTACAAAAGATAAAATTATATAAAATTGATAAATCTTTTAGACATTTATTATTATTTTTTTTACCAAATTAATTTTTATTATGCGTTTAAATGATAATCATATAATGAGCGGTTGTTAGTATTTTAATGTGTAATCGATATATTTAATATATGAAATGTTTTTAGTTTTGGATTTTTTTGATTTAATGGATTAGTTTAATAATGATATCAACTTGTCGTCATATTTGACTTTTGGAAAAATAAAAACTAATTTAATGAAAATAGAAACAACTACCCATTATATGATCATCACCTAAACACAAAATAAAAATAAATTTGGTAAAATAAATAAATAAATAAATAAATGTCTAAAAGATTTATCAATTTTTCATAATTTTATCTTTAGTAGGTAGAAATAATTTTTAAAAATTCAAAAATATTTTTTTTGACATTTATTTTGATCAAATTGACAATTTTGTCCTTGAAATTAAGTAATGGTATTTTTAATTGTCCTTATTTAGAATAAAATTCAAAATTCATGGTCAAATGTGTTGCAATTGAAAAGTCAGGAACCAAAGTGACACAAGTCTCAAACTATAAGGACCATCAGTGTAATTTGCCTTATAAAATAGGATTGCATTTTTACATTGACCATTAGTGTAATTCGCCTTATAAAATAGGATTGCATTTTTACTTTGTTTTTCTCTGTTTTTCCATTATAATTAAACAAAAAATGAGATCGTATTTTTTTTTCCCTTTTCATTTTTCTCATCAAGTCTTCCAACCAAGTACAGCCTTGCGAGGACAAGTTATGTCTAATGGAGGGATTATGTTTTAAGTTAAGGGAGCAACTTGCCTCCAGTCCGATCTCTCCGACTGGACAGTGTTGTTCGGCCTATGCGGGCCCATCATGGGTCCCATTTTGATAATCTGAACCGTTCAATGTGTATAACTCGTCAAGTATTATATGCTTGTAAAAAAACATGTTGATCAGATAGCGATAACTATCTCATTGGATCAATTTTTGGTCCACTGTTAATTTGTTCACTGTCCATTTTATTTATACAAAATGGATTTGATCACATAGCTATTGATATCCGATCAACGTGATTTTTTATAGGCATATAATACTCAATGAGTTCTACACATTGACGGTTCGGATTATCAAAATGGAACCTGTGATGGGTTCCCACGGACCAAACAGTGCCATCCAATCCAATATCGAACCGGAGGCAAACTGCTTCCTTAAGTTAAATCATTATACCACCATTTTTGGTGGTTCTTATATATCTTTTGCCCATTTTAATGGTGAATTACTTTGAGAACACCAAAATTTAGAAAGAAATTAGAGTGGGCTGACTAACTGTAGGCTGAGAGGAGTACGTGCAAGAATAAAAAAGTTTAACACCTATAGACAGAAAGAAACAAGACCGGTGGGTCATTTACCTGGAGTACTGTGACGATCAAGTCTGTTAACAATCTCTCAAAGATATCGACTAAACAAATAATTCTAAAAAAAACATACTTTGACACACAAGGGTGCCTTATAATTATCAGTGCCCTTATCACTTATTAAGTACTCCTCCAATTCAAACTAAAATTAACTATTTCAAGAGTCATCACTCATCCAAATAGAGAGCATGTCTCCATCTAAGACTTTAATCTCTCATCCGAACACAATGTGGTCTGACTACACCTCGGCCAATCAGAAATCACCCACATGGCATCTCGGCTAATCACTTAAGCCAGGTGGACAACTCAAAAATTATGTCCCCACTACACCAATGCTCTAATAGGTGCAGTTCTGTTGTTGGTCTTCTTTGATCAAGCCCGTTGCTTCCTTGCAACCCGTCTCAATCTTTATTCTCAATCTTTATCTCTTTCCATCTTTCTTTTAGGATGGTGGTGAGGCCACGGTAAATTACCCATAGCTTGGCATCCAAATTGGTAAGTCTTATCCAACCTGCCTTAGTAGCCGAAGACCTACATTCCTCTTTCATCCCTGAAGAGATCACCAAAACTGACCTTTGCCCAGCTCCCCTCTATGTATCCATCAGGTGTTTACCGACCTGCACAATGAAACTGTTGGCTTTTTTGGCTTTCGAAGGTTAGTATTGTAATTTTAAGCATGCCAGCAACGATCAATCAGTCCTTACAGAAGATTAATTGCCAACCAATTATCAGGCGATTGTGTTTCATTTCTTTCAGCTTCAATGAAGAGGACTTTTACTGGTGGCTTGTTTAGGAGAATTTGATAAACAATAGTTAAATGAAGAACAATTGCAGCATTTCATTAAGTAAAAATGAAAAACTTACAATGATCTGATCCAGCCTCATAGAGGTTTACAACAATAAGATACTTGAAACTACTCTTATATATAAAGTGCAATACAAGAATTTGAAGCGCAAAAATGTAAAGAACAAAAAATGTAAAAACTGGAAGGAAAATAAAGTAGATAAACACTGGTTTCTAGATCTGAGTCTGGATCTTTCTTTCTGGGGCCCTCTCTGCAATTTATATTTCTCAATGATAACAGTCGAAATGGATTTCTAACCGTCGAAACTTCCCTTTATGATCGCTGATCATGGTCTCTCACAGTTAGCTCCACTACGCCATATTTGTAGTTAAGCTTCCCTCCTGATTTTGAATTTGAACCTTGTGAGTAACCGTTAGGCCACATCACCTTATATCCCTCAATCATTGCAGTGTTACGCAGACCCATTATTATCAGTATGGGTTGACACGTGTCTGACTATAGTTGGCGATTTATATTACTTTCCTAAATTGCCCTTCTCATGCCACGTGTTGAATCGTGATTGGCTTGTACAATTTATACAGCCAACATTACCCCCGCACTAATATACCTAATACTTGGTGATATTAGTGGATCAAAAAAAAAAAAAAAAAATTCACCCACGTCCTAGGACGTGCATGGGTTTCATATCTTCTTAGAACTGCGATTGCCTGTATTAAATTCTTTTCCACACCTTGAACATTTCCCATTATCTGAGCATTTAAAAGGTCTGATACAGCTCGCATGGCCAAACAAACTTGTTTTGACATAGATCGAGCATAGGAGGAGTTGTTAGATAATAATGTTTGCCCTTGAAAGAATTTTCATGCATTTATTAGCCACTCCTATCCATCTCCCTATATTCAAGTCATGGAAGCTTTTGTAAACTATCGACCTTTGGATTACGAACCTACTGTTCATAATTCTCTAACCCAAAACTTTGCAAATATGGATATTGGAAGCTCTTCTTCTAACCAAAAACCTTCTGTGTGGAATGAGGCTGCAGCTTCTTCTTCTTCTTCTAAGGCTTCTGGCTGGGGAGGCTGGCCAGAACCTGAGGAATCCAAGTTGAGAAAGTGAATTAATCATCACTTCATCGAATTCGCTGATCTTCCATCTTTCCTTCCTTTCGTTCGGAGCTCGGTGGTTTACCCATATGTATCCATCGATCGCCGACGCAGCTTAGAAGACAATTTACTCATAGCATGGTTACACATCCTCCATGCCTACAAAGATTGTGCAAGCCACTCGTCGTCCAGAGAAAGCATAAGGGTACAGCCTATCATTCTTAGCCCAGAGGGTAAAATTTTGCTCTTCTGACTGGCTTGACTGTGTAAACAACCCCCAGTTCCCTCATTCTTTCGGGATGGATCCTTCTGCACCTCCTTTTCCGTAAAACCCACATTAGGTGAAAGAACTGAGACTTACTCTCTTTGAGAATCAGTTTCTTCCTTCTTATCAACCTCCAACTTCTCCCACTATATTTGAGCAATATCAAGCTCAGCTTCTGCTTACGGCCTTTTCTCACTTGCCCCTCAATGTTCTTGAGGGTGATGTTCCTTTTAAGAACCTTAGATGGGCTTGTGACGTTATAACTTGAAGTCATGTCCTCAATCCTATTGCTCAAGCAGAGCTTCAGATGTTTTTGGATCAACTCCCACTGCTTCTTCAATGGCACCAAACTTCTGTGGCCACCACTCAATCTTTGGACAACATCTTAGCCCGTCGAATTCACACCCAGTATGAAGCAGAGAACCTTATCGATGAGTATAATGACTTCAAGAATAAAGACTCTGCATGCTGGGATGACTTGGACATGGATGAGATAGAACAAGGATTGAAGGAAACAAAGTTCGAAATAAAAGCCGAACAACTTTTTCATCAAATAAGAGCATATTAGCTTCAACAACCTGGCTTGCAGAAGATAGAAGACAGAATAAAAAAAGAACAGAAATTCATTGACCATTGTTGGAACAAGTTCCATGACCTTGTCATTTTCTCTATTTCTTATTTTTATGAAATTGAATATGTAACCAAAAGGGCTTTCTGATGTAATTACTTTTACCTTAATAAAGCTAGGCTTTCCTTTCTTTATTCGGCATGGTCTGATTTCATTCTATTTATCCAAAATAAAGAAAATCAGAGCTTCGAATTCACCAATTTTGTTCTTTGAAACCTGATTTAAACATATCCAATGGAATACTGAAGACCTAATTTGAACTTTACCAATATATGGAGTGTAATTGACAACCTCTACCTTAGGTCTTCTTTTCCAATCATATGGTTAATACAATCAATAGTTTTGAATCAACTATTTTTGCTTCAAACAAACAGTCTGTATTTTCTGAAGTATGGAAACTTCCTTTAAGGACTGCACTGTTTTATTCTAACAGAGTGATTCCTTTTGTATACTACTTAACCAACTATTGGTTTTACGTCACTTCGAAGCGTAGAACAAACAAATTCTAACCGCAAGGTATTTCAAACCTTACTTCGAAGGATTTTACTTTCACTAAGAAACCCAAAAGTAGGTCTTTAATTCTTTTGAAGTAAACAAATACCTTGGCACTCATGTACTCTTAGGTGTGAAATGTGCTTCGAAATCAACTTCCTGCTTTCGAAGCTGTTTGTCACTTGATTTTGGTGCCAAAGTTTGGCTTCAAAGCCAAACATTTGATTTCAAAGCCAATATTAGTATTTGAGATACATTTCCCTCCCAAATTATCAACATTGAGAGAAACTTTCGCATCCGTCCCTTTAGCACTTCTTTATGAATTCTACCCACTTAAAACGATTGGGTATTTCTCAGACAGAAAGGTTTTAAAACCCTTTTATTTCGTGCTTCCAATTCACTTGTTTGCCTAACACACAAACCCTTCATCTCTATTAACTTCCTCTTTCCCCTACTCTCTTTCCTAAATTCGTCTTCTGAAAGAACTCCTATCAATGGCTTCTTCCTCCTTGAAAATACCGGTTGTGGAACGTGTGAGTTCATCTGTAGCCTTAAAAAGGATCATTGATGAAAAGTGTGAGAAGTACAAGGCTAGTGAGAAAAATGCTATCGACAGGCACATCTTCATTCCTCGTCGCCATGAACAACAAGAATACTTGCTTGGGCCCATTTTTAAGGAGATTCTCACTGAGCTTCCAGCTCTGTATCCACGTCTGGAAGATCATTGCCTCCTTTATGAAGGCAGTCTTGATTGGGGAAGCTGGAGGATGAACCGACCCCATCGCTACTGGCCCACAGTAAGACTAGAGTGAAAGGAATGGTATGATCGGGTCGTCCCTAATAAGACACTGGATCTTCAGGAGATTTGCCTCTTTGACGTCCTTCAATTGTCCAGGTTCACCATTTCAAATGACCCATTTTTAATACTCGCTGCTCTTTGTTTTTGGAATTCTACTTTCAATTTCTTTCAATTTAGATGTGGGATGATGGCTTCTACTGTCCTTGATATCTGTCATCTATTAGGATTATCTCCTATTGGTACTCCCATTGGTCCAGATTATCCTAACCTTAAAACCCTTTTTTCTCTCCCCCCTCTGAACTCATCCTATAGTGACTTTGTTAAGGTTGAGAACAAAAGAGAAGGCCCTGTGACTGATAAGGAATTTTTCTTTTTTTTATTGTATTGGCTTTGCAAATTCCTTTTCTGTATCTCTTCTCAAAAGATCATGCCTGAATTTGCCCCTCTTGCCAAAGCCCTTGTTTTACAAAGAAATGTAGCCTTAGCTCCATACGTTTTGGGTCATGTTTATAGAGCTTGTTCCCTTTTTTGTGAAAAACCCTTGGATACCAATCAAGGAGGCCCATTTTGGATACTCCAACTTTGGCTTTTTGCATACTTCACTGATTTGCAGTCTAAATGCTTAAAGTTTTTAGAGCCAAACCCTACCACTCATGGTATAAAGTTAGCCAATGTTCCACTTTATCCTTCAAACTTCGCCTTTTACTTTTCTTTCTTTCACCAACTCCCTACTTCCCCTTTTTCTCACACTTTCCGCCCCCTTCGAAGCTACCAATATTGGCCCAGCCTAGCCGAGGACCTTTTTGAGTGATAGGTCCTGTTCTACACCCCAGCACAAAAACATGTGGGCCTCTATTCTGATCCCAGGGAACTGTTCATTGGTACTATGAACCCCAGAGCTTATAAGTGCATCTCTGAGCCCTATTGTCCTGCCCAATTTGCTAGGCAATTTGGACTGTCACAAGAGGTCTCTATTCCTCTCTGCAATCAGTCCAATTTAAGCCTTACCAGCAGAGATTTGAAGATTTGAAGATATAGATTAGAAGAAGCAACTTCCAAATTTATCCAAGATCTAATTGACTTTGAGTACCTACCATTCATACCTTAAAGCAATATATTGAAAAGGTACCAGAACTGGTGGATAGTCAATGTGGAAGTGCACTTGGCCATTCCTCCTTAAGATCTATTAATAGTACCAGGCGTGTCTCAAGCCAAGTCTAAAGATACTCGAGTGGTTACTTCCTCCACTGCTCATGCCATTCCAATTCCTACCCTGGCTACTACAAAGTCTGTTTCTGCTGCCTCAACTTCTCCTAGAGTTACTCGAGCTACTTCAAAGAAAAGTATGCAATGTTGCTTCTTTTCTTTTCTCCTTTTATGACACCTTTGCCTTTTACTTATAGTTCCTTCTTTGGTGTAGGTGGCATAAGCGACTCACAGGGAGACTCTTCTCAAAGAGCTCAAGCTTTAAATCTCCTTAAGAGCAAGCAGAAGCAACAAAGGAAAAAGAAACTTTCGCATGATCCTGAGGAAAAGGTACCTGAGGCTCACATGGAGGAAGAGGAAGCAGAAAAAGAGCAAGAGGCTCCTTTAAAAAGGAAGAAGAAAATGATAGTCTCTCTCTCTGATTTCACTGGGGACCCCATTCACGAAGCATCTGTTAAAGCAGTGGAAGCGGAACATTCTAAAGAAATCATTCTGTTCTAGAGGGCTGAGAAGAGAAGGCAACAACAAATGCTTAGGGATGAAGCTGCTGCTGCTAATGAACTCCAAAGAGAAGTTGCAAGGAAATAACAAATTGCTGAACATTATACCCTTCGCAACTTTCCAATCACTGCTACCACCTCTGAAACCAGTAATTTCCTTTCGTGTCTCTAATTTCCTTTCTCAAGTTCTTGATAGTAAAACTTGACATTGCTTTGTATTTCTTCTTTTGCAGCAACAACTACTCTGCCTTCTCCTTCAATAAGGACTACTTCAGTTTCATCTGAAGTTGACAGACCTCGAAATGTGGAGCCTATTCAAGCAATACTCCCACTCCCTGGTTCTACACTTTTCATACCTTTCTTAAGGCAAAGCATTCCTGCATCCCTATCCTTTGGCTTAACTCCATACCTTCCTCTTCTATCCTTTAACTCTGCACAATTTATTCTCCCTTCAAGCCTTGTTGCTCCTTTCCCTGCTGAGGAAATTCCAATTATTACTTCATCTCCAGTGATAGCGGACTCCCTTAGAGAAGACATTGGTAGCTCACCAGTTCTTTGTCTACTATCCCTACCTAGCTCCAGTCCCTCTTCTCTTGACTTATTGGTAGCCAAGACTATGAAAATTGCTAGGGATACTTCATCTTCCTCTCCTATCCTTATGCAGCCATCTCTTCCTTCTACTAGAGCCCTTTCTGCACCAACCATGTCAATGGAAGAGGTGGACATTTTCGAAGCTAGACTAGCTAGCCTTTTGACATGCCTTCTACCATCCCAACAGCTAGTAATGAAACTGAGCCATTAGTTCTGGCTGATTCTCTCTTAGAAATTTTTTAGAGCTCTTCCTCCACCAGTAGGACTTCCTTGCCTTCATTAGATTTGGACAGCTGTTTGGAGTTGCTGACATTCATCTCGAGGATCCCCTTTGAAGCCTTGCAAAGGCCTATTATTAAGAATGGTTTCCTCCAGTGTTGCAAAGTTGTTAAGCAATCCAGCATAACTATTTTAAGTCACTTATCTCAGGCAACAACTATCATTGACTTTTATATCAACATCTGCCATGTTGCCAAAGCTGCAGAGGAGAAATTGTTGAGAGACCAGAAATCTGTTTCCAAGATACATGCTGAAGTGTCTGAATTGAAAGAACAACATTCCTCTATCTCCCAGTTTCAAGCTTAACTATTGGAGAAGAAAGCTCAGCTAGAAGAAGAGTTATCAGCAGTCAACTTGGCTTTGGATCAAACTGCCACTAAGCTGCAAATTACCAACCAAGGACTAGTTGATCGAAAGCAGGAGATGACTACGGCCATTCAGTTGTTCCCATCTCTTAAGTGTAGAGAGTCAATTGTAAAGGAACAACTGAAACATTGTACTAACTTTTAGGACAATCTATGGCTGTATGTATTCAACTCCTTATGAAATAAAATCTTTATTTGTTATTTGAGTGTTTTCATGCTTCTTTTATTTAGCACTTATTATATTCCTTGTGTTTCCCACACGGTTGGATAATAAGGTTTTAAATATCTGCCATTAATTTTCTTAGGGTGTACATATCTATTCATATTTCTCAAATGATATGTTCCCCAAGGCAAAACTCTCTGAACTTGATATGGTCCTTCCCAATTAGGTGACTATTTGCCAAACTTATGGCTTTTAATCCATATCGGGAGTATTGTCTTCTATACCAAATCACCTTCATCAAAGCTAATGTGCTTGACTTTCTTATTATAGTTTTTGGTTGCTTTCTTTTTTTTTTTGGAAAAGAATGCTATTTAATGCCAAAATTCTAGCTTCATCCACATTCTCTAATTCCAAGCACATACTCTGATGGTACTGCCCAGGAACTAACTAATCCTAGAATCTCACCCTCAAGAACTTGATGTTAATTTCTACAGGTAACACTACATCATGCCTATATACTAAGGCATAAGGAGTAACTCCTATACTTGATCTTGGAGAAGTCCTATAAGCCCATAATACATCCAACAGTAAGTTATGCCAATCCCTAAGATTGTCTTCCATAACTCTATATATTCTTTTTTCAAGGATTTATTGGATGATTCTGCCTGACCATTTGCCTGTGCATAATAGGGGGTAGAATTGACAAGGCTAATTCCAAACTCTGCCATAAAAGACTTTACCATCTTTCCGTCAAATACAGTCCCATTATCAACAATTATGGTCTGTGGGATGCTAAATTTGTGGATTAGATCTTTACTGAATCCAATAACTTCAGTCTGGTCTACTGCCTTATATGGCTTAGCTTCGACCCACTTAGTAAAGTAATCTGTGGCTACTAAGATGAAACAATGATGCTTCGAAGAGGGTGGATGTATCTTTCCTTTCATATCCATAACCCATCCTCTAAATGGCCAAGGCTTCATAACCGCATGTAGATCAGTTATTGGTACATGTCTTATCGTACCATGCTTTTGGCATGCCTGGCAACCTCTAGCATATTCTATGCAAACTTTAAAGATGGCTGGCCAATAGTAGGAATGTCTTCAAAGCAGCCATCTCATCTTCACATCAGGCTGATGAGCACCACAGATGCCTTCATGAACCTCAGCTATGGCTAGCAATGCCTCATTTGGTCCCAAACAGTCCAATAATAACCCATCTGTTCCCCTTTTGTAAAAAGCATTACCATACACTATGTATTGCATGGATTGTAATTAGATTTTTCTGCTGGCCTTCGAAGATGGGTCAGTTAGGTACCGCATTATTGGATACCTCCAATCTTGTTCTCGTAAGTCATTATGATTGACTTCTAACACCACATTCCTTTTAGTTAAGGGTGGTATTACTTTTTGATATGTCGTTTGACTTATGTTCATTTGAGTGTTATCCCTTCTCCTGAAATTCAAAAATTTCTAAGCCACATCATTGGCTTTGTTATTCATGAATCTTGGGACATAAGTCACATTTGCTATCTGGAATTGAGAAAGCAAATGTAATGCAACAAAATAGTATGGCAACATGCTTGCACTTTGACATTTGAAAATCCCTTTCACTTGGTTAACCACCAATTGAGAATTCCCAAATATATCAACTGCATGAACTTGTAGTCCAATGAGTCTTTCCAGTCCCATTATTAAAGCTTCAGATTCAACTTGATTATTGGAACAGGTAATTTCATCCACTCTGAAACCATGTGTGGTTTCTACCCCTGTGGTGATTTAATCACCACACCAATTCCAATTAGACCGTTGGCTTTTGATCCATCAAGCTACATTTGCCATGGTTTAATACTAACCATACAAAGATCCATTATTTCTTGGCTTTCTGTCTGACATGGAGGATCTGCCAAAAATTAGCTAAAACTTGTCATTTTACTGCTTTTTGGGGGACATATTCTAAATGAAATTCTGATAAAACTAATATCCATTTGCCAATTCTTCCTCTCAACATAGGTCTAGACAACATATATTTAACCAAATCTGTAGTTACAATTACCAAGACAGTTGTAAGCAAAAGATAGTATCTTAGTTTCATTACAACAAAATACAATGCAAGGCACAACTTTTCTATAGCTGAATATTTACATTCACAAGAATTTAAAAACCTACTAATGTAATAAACTGCTTGCTCTTTGCCATCTTCATTGTCCTGGGCTAAGAAAACTCCTAATGAATCTTCTGCTGCAACAATATACAACTTCAAGGGCTTATCACCCTTTGGTGGCATCAGTACTGGAGGCCTGGCCAAGTAGGCTTTGATTCCTTCGAAAGCAGTTTGATGCTCTGTTGTCCACACAAACTCCTCTTCATATTTTAACCTTAATAAGGGAGAAAATACTTTAGTTTTCCCTACAGTATTAGAAATAAATCTTCGAAGAAAATTAACTTGTCCAAGGAATTTTTGTACTTCCTTTTTACTTGATGGAGTCCTGGCTTCAATGATAGCTTTGGCTTTGTTTTGATCAATCTGTATTCCCTTTTTGTGTACTACATAACCCAAGAAGTTTCCATCTAATATGCCAAAAGCACATTTGAGAGGATTAAGCTTCAACTTGAACTTTCTCATTCTTTCAAAAGCTGCTTCCAAGTGAAACAAATGTTCCTCCATAGATTGGGACTTCACTACAATGTCATCAATGTAACACTCTAAATATGTTCCAATGAGATCATGAAAGATAGTGTTCATAGCCCTTTGATATGTAGCCCCAGCATTCTTCAGGCCAAATGGCATTTTAACCTATTCGAAGGTGCCAATGTTCCCAGGACATCTGAATGCTGTCTTATAGATATCATCTTCTGCAATGCAGATTTGGTTATAACTAGAGTGCCCATCCATCATTGATAAAATCTTGTGCCCTGTTGAACTATCCACCAATAAATCTACTATGGGTATGTGGTACTCATCTTTTGGAGTTGCTAAATTCAAGTTTCTAAAATTGATGCATACCCTCATTTTACCATTCTTCTTAACTATAGGCACAATATTGGATAACCATTCAACATACCTCACTATTCTAATGAAGCCTGCCTTAAGGAGCCTAAGAATTTCCTCCTTGACCTTCTGAATCACTTCAAGACTCATCCTTTTTTGTTTTTGCTTGTATGGCTTGAAATTAGGCTTCATAGGGAGCCTATGTTCTACTAATGAACTATCCAATCCTGGCAGTTCATTATAAGACCATGCAAAACAATGTTTATATCTCTTTAAGACCACTAACAACTGGTCCCTGTCAAGAGCACTTAACCGAGCACTAATGTAGGTGGGTTGCTGTGTAGAACCTTCCCCTAAGTTAACCTCTTCCAAGGGATCTCGTATATGAGGACTCACTAATGCTTCTTTTTTGAATTCTTCTATCATCAAAACAATTTCTTTGCTTTGTTTTGCTCCCAGTTTCTTTGATTCAACATCTTTGCCCTCCTCCTCATAGACAAAGTCTGTCCATAAGACTTCTTCCTTCTGTATTTCCTAAATTTTTGTTTCGATGTCCAATGCACAGTATTTATCAAAGGTTAAAGGTCTGACCTGTTGTTGTTTATGTTTACAACCAACTATCATGGCTTCCTTCTCTTATTCTTGAACCTTTTGGACTATTGCTTTTAAGTCCAATGCTATGAACTTAACTAAAGCCAAAGGTTTGGCTTCTTGGGTTTCACCTTCTTACCTACAACCAGGCATCATTATCATCTTTGATGACGAATTCTTCATCAGCACTCTCCTGTACCAAGTGCTTCAGGTGTGCTACTTCCTCATCAGTCGTCACTTCGGCTGAACCATCAGGTTTTCTCAGTATACTGAGTGGTGTTACTCCTTCAGTATACAACTTGGCCTCCACAAAATCAGCACAAGCGACAAAGGGTTGAGGATCTGCATTGATCTCCTCTGTCTCTCCATTGCACAAGGCCATCATTATCTTCTGATGTAAAGAGGAAGGCACACATTTGTTAGTGTGAATCTAGTCCCTACCAAGTAGAGCATTATATTTAGCATTGCTGTCAATAACAAAGAATGCTGTCATGCAATCTCTAGTTCCTACACTCAGGTTGATGGGCAAAATACCCTGAGCCATCTATTTATCTCCAACAAAACCAGCAATGGTTGTGTTGGTTGAGATTAATCTGGGGTTCCTTTTTCCTAGTTTCTTTAAAGAAGATTTTGGAAGCAGGTTTACTACTGCCCCGTTATCCACCAATACCCGGTTCATTTGTATCCCATCGAAGAAGGCCTTGATATACAGGGGTCTGACATGCCGTGTCATGGATGTTGTAGGATACTCAAAAGGGTATGAGAGGTTAACACTTACTTCCTCACTCTCATCTTCAGTTTCCATTGGTGTGGCTATCTCAGACTCATCTTGAATTATGATAACCTATGAGTCTTCACTAAAAACAGGAATAGGGTCAATCTCCTGACCTTCTTGGTTTCCATCCTCAGCCTAGAACTCTTGTGGCAATATATGCACCATATTCACTGACACTAGAGGAAATGAGCCAAACTGAACTTTCGGCTGCTCTTGTTTCTTTTCCAAGCTAACTTGTTCAATTACCTTAGAAGCATCCTCCATGCTACACTCTGGAACTTCAGTACTAGTGACCTCCTTCGAATGGTCTGTTCCTACTAGTTTTTTGACCAAAAATGTCTGTTTAGCCATAAAGGCTTCAAACATTTCCTCTTCAACTATCTCTTTCCTTGGCCTAGGTCAACTTCTCCCTCTATCTCACCATCGCTTTCTATCAAATCCTTCTCAAGACCTGCTAAACTGGATCTTTCTTTGGCTTTTAGTTCAGAGTGAACTTTAGCCAACTGCTCTTCGCTGCAACTCCTTTTGTCTTGAGGAGTCGATTTTGGACTATGATCCAACTTGGAACTTTTTCTTCCCTCTATCTAGCTTTTTGGCTGGGCCAATGAAGAACTTCCCCACTTTCTTTCAGATCCTTTTGGTACTGAGTGTACCTTCGTTGGATCTTCCTCCTTTGGGACCTAGAAATTACTGGGACCATATTTGGTTCCTTTGTTTTTGGATGTTTTAGTAACACCCAATTATTTGGAGTCATCAAGGGAGGTTTAACCATTCTACCCTGGTCTCCAACAACACTTCTCTGGGTAGGTATTTCCTTAGGCTTGTTCTGAATAACAAACCAATCTGGAACTCCAAGTACCCATGAACCCACTAGTTCAGTTGTTGAGCTGTCTCTTTCTACCTTCAAAGCTAGTTTCCAAGCCGCCTGTGGAGACCACTGCTTGGCTCTGCCCCCTTGTATTGGGCCTAATTTAGGCCTTCCGTGAGGGTGGCTACTTTCCATCTTGTGTGAGGCTGGTCTAGGAGGCCAATCTCTAGCTTTGATTTCATAGCTTGAGCCCACTTCTGGTCTTCTCTCAGAATGATTGCCCTCCATTCTGTAATAGTTGGGTGGCTTGAACTCATTTAGAGGTCTCTTGCCCTTGGAATGCACTCTAGTGGCTGTTGGTCCAGCCAAGACTGGCTCCTATCTAGGACCGGTTGGGTATGGCCTTTTGTTGTAGGCACTGGTTGGTTTAGGGCGTCTCTGCATATCTTTGTAATACTGTTTCCCATCAATAGAGGCCCTTTCAACCATTTGTAGCTTAACCTGCATCTGAGACACATTCTTTGCATGACAGCTGTCTCTAAAGAATCATCATCTAGTGCCTCCTCATCAGAGTCTTCCCTTTGGTCTCCAAAGCTCTGCCCATTCGCTGGTGAACTTCTAGCATCTTTCTTGATAGTAGTATGAATGGCAACATGCATCTGCACATTAACCTCTTCTAATTCCTTTAGAGATAAGTTCTGGAAGTTTGGCATAACAACATTGGCTGTAACTTCTCCAATTTCTGGGAATGGATTAGTGTCAATCCCCATAGCTTTCTCTGCTTTAGCTGGGAATTTTAGACTCCCTTTTCGAATCTGTTCTTGGATCCTGTCCTGAAAAACACTATAGTTTTTAGTTGAGTGAGACCAAGAATTGTATCATTTACAATACATTTTTCCTTTAAGTTCTTCTAGAGAAGGAATTTTGACTCTTTTTGGTAACTTTAGGAAATTCGCTGCAAGCAAATGATCAAAAATCTCATCTGCCTTTGTTAAATCAAAAGAATATTTTCTATGAAGGTCTTTCTTTTTAAACTGTTGATCTATTGTGGTGTCTTTATGAATTAACGCCTCACAAATCACAGGCTCTTTTCCTACGATCTCTGCTGTATCAATCTCATAATTAAGATCTCTATAATATGTCTTGTATGATGCATTACTTCGATCTTGTTCTTCATCAAGTAATGATTTATATCTAGACACCTTATAGGTTAATTCCATTAAGTCTCTAAACTCAGTTGAGTCAAACTTCTTTCGAAGCTTAAACTCTAAACCATTTTGAGCCTATCTCATAAATTCAGGCTCTGGTAAAATAATCCTACATTTGTTTCATGCTCTTTTGAATCTGGCAATAAATTGAGCAACCTTATCATCAAGCCTTTGACTCAACCTTGCCAAGTCTGCCATGGAAACTTCTGGCTCCGTTTGGAAGAATTGGGCATGAAACGCCTCTTCCATTTGCTGCCAAGTTTGGATAAAGCCAAGTGTAAGGTTAATATACCATACAAAAGCTGCCCCAGTTAGAGAATTTGAAAAAAGTCTTAAATTCATATAATCATTATTAGTAAATTCACTACATTGGGCAGCAAACCTAGCAATATGTTCTACCATTGACTAGTTTCTATTCCCATAAAAAAGAGCAAAGTCTGGTATTCTAAACCCTCTTGGGTATTCATGTACCCTATCCACCCATTCTGGATATGGTTTCCTGTACACAGGAGTTTGAACCCCCCGAGCCATAGTTCCAGACATTTCTCTAACAATATCAGTAATTTGGTCTCTAGGAACTACATTTTGTGCTTGTTGAACCACCACTGGAGGAACAAACACAGGATTTGGTGGAAAACCTTGTGCTTGAGGTCCTCTTGATCCATACGAAGGTATATTTGGGACTGGCTGTCCTTGTGGTGTTGGCTGCTGTTAAGAGTATGGTTGACCTCTCTAAGCCTGTCCTGCGAAAGGACCTGTGAAAGGTGCTGGAACAGGTGTTGTGTCTCTTCCAGCAGCAAGAAACCCTTCCAAACCCCCGGGTACAAATTCGAACAAAGGATTAGTGAACCCCCTTGTGCTAGGTATGGCTTCGAACATGGGATTTGGAAACATCCTTATGCCATTTTCTTGTGTTGGCCCAGATCCACCAATTTGAATGGCTTCACTATTAAGTAACTAGGCATTTTGATTTGTCATAGGCCTCGAAAGAGGCTCATACCAAGGCTGAGGTAATGGTCTTTCATAATTTTGATTACTAGTTTGACCATTATTATGTCCATTACTTTGCATAAGCTATTTATCTCTAGCCAATCTTTGCATAGGGACATTTGAAATTTCCTCTATATGCCTTGTGTTAGTTGGTTGAAGGGTATTCATCCGATCCATAAAGGATATTGCCCATCTTTCCATTGTGTTCATTAACTAATGTCCTATGGCATCTACTAGGCCTCCCCATAGATTCATTGGCTGAGTAGATGGAACAGTGGATGGTCCAACTCCATGGCTTCGTCCAATATTTTGAACATGTAGTACTTGCTCCAAATTGTTGGTCTGTTCGACCATAGGTTCTAATAAGACAGGTACTTCCACAGGACGTGTTATCACATTATCCTCTGGATTAGATATTTCTACCTCTCATTCCACACCTTCTTCCAAGCGTTCATTTTTCTCTGTCTCCTACATCTAGCCATTTCAATTAGTCCCACTGGGCGTGCCAAAAATATATGTTGATTTTTTTGGCTTTCAAAGGTTAGTATTATAATTTTAAGCGTGCCAACAAGGATCAATCAGTCATTACAGAAGATTAATTGCCAACCAATTATCAGGCGATTGTATTTCATTTCTTTCAACTTCAATGAAGAGGACTTTTACTAGTGGCTTGTTTAGGAGAATTTGATAAACAATAGTTAAATGAAGAACAATTGCAGCATTTCATTAAGTAAAAATGAAAAACTTACAATGATCTGATCCAACCTCGTAGAGGTTTACAACAACAAGATACTTGAAACTACTCTTATAAATAAAGTGCAATACAAGCATTTGAAGTGCATAAATGTAAATAACAAGAAATGTAAAAACTAGAAGGAAAATAAAGTAGATAAACACTGGTTTCTGGATCTGAGTCTGGATCTTTCTTTCTGGGGCCCTCTCTGCAATTTATATTTCTCAATGATAACCGTCGAAACGGATTTCTAACCGTCGAAACTTCCCTTTATGATGGCTGATCATGCTCTCTCACAGTTAGCTTCACTACGCCATATTTGTAATTAAGCTTCCCTCCTAATTTTGAATTTGAACCTTGTGAGTAACCGTTAGGCCACATCACCTTATATCCCTCGATCATTGCAGTGTTACGCAGACCCATTATTATCAGTATGGGTTGACACGTGTCTGACTATAGTTGGCAATTTATATTACTTTCCTAAATTACCTTTCTCATGCCACATGTTGAATCGTGATTGGCTTATACAATTTATATAGCCAACAGAAACACCTAAATTACTTTAAAGTTCATACGATTAGTGGCAAGTAGGAACTTGAAAGCTTGATGAATATGGGAGACATACTGGTATGCTTGGCATATGTTGTTATTAGTTTGGTTAATAATTTTGAAAAACCAGTTTTAGAATTTTTTTTTTTTAGTGAACTTTTCTAATATTTGAAATATATATATTTTAGTTTTTTGATTCAATACATTTAAAAGATTAACATACCGTATTTATGAATTTTTTAAACTTTTTTACTAAATACGAAAATACAAAAATCCTTTGTATCTTTTTATATTTACTTAGGATGAAGATTATCACATTGCCTATTTTGAGAAGCAAATTACAAGTTAATTTTTAATTTTTTTTTTTAATTTTACAAAAAAAAAAAAAGTATACAAAAATCAGCCCTCATTTGGCACAAGTTAAACGGGGGCTTTTTGGCTAAAATAGCCACAAAAGACAAAATAGATTTTTTAGACAATAAGACAAAATGTCACATCCAAACCATAATCATTTTATTTTTTCTCTCACAAAAGTCAAAAAAGCAAAAAAAATTATCCCAAATGAAATTTTTTAGTCCCAAACTAAAATAACCAAAAAATTAAAAAGTCAATCCCTATCTCAAGCGAGAATTCAAAACAGCATGACTTTCGTTTAAAAAGTTAATTTTTTTAAGTAGTAATTTAATTGCCAAAATAGGCAGTGGTCCCGTTTGGTAAAACTGTGGGAAAGTGATTATAGATTATAACTTACAACTTACAGCTGTGAACATAAGCTGGTAACCTATTTAGTGTAGATATGAGATTATGGATTTAAGCAGCAGAGTAGTGTTTGGTAAATAAGCTATAAAATAGATTTTTGTTGTGTAATTGTCATTTTTGCCCATATAAGATATACAATTTGTGATTTCATTTATAATACATTTTTTTCTTTTTTTCTTTTTATTTTATTTTTTTAATTTTTTTTTTGTTATCTTCTTTCTTTGTCAATTTTGTTTAATTTATTAATTCATTAAAATTAGGATTCATGTTCTAATTTATATTAATGCTGTGATTTAGCCTGGTTCTTTGACCAGATCACGACACTAGGATTTCAGATCGCGATCTAGCCTAGTTCTTTGACCAGATCCCGAAGAGAGAGAGTGAGAGAGAGCTCTCGTTTTTTGTTTTTATCAACAAAAGAGAAACTTTATTGATGAAAGAAGAATTACAAATGAAGAACATACATCAATAAAGAAAGAAGGTGCAACAAGCATTATAACTACACTTAACAATCCTAACTAAGTTGGCACCGATAAGGTAGCACAATCATATGCCAGCACAACGCCCAAGATTGGAGAGGATCCAATCTCTCCAATCCAGCAGACAAGAAAAAAAAACAAAAAACAGTGAGCATCCAGCAAGTAACACCCAAAGTAAACACCCCAATCAAAATACTGCTCTTTAGCAGCAGAAGACAACTAAGGATAACAGAATGCACCCAAAATAACATAACCCCCAACCCTACAGGTGATCAGCAACCTGAACTAGAGCCTTAAACCAGCAAAAACAGCGAGAGCTCTCGTTGATGCGATGAAGGTGGTTTTTCGACAAAATTGCGACGTTAGAGTTTTAGATCACGATGGCGGTGGTGACGGAAAGAGAGCTTCAAATCGGGAGAGAGGGGGGGAGAAGAGAGATCACGAAGAGAGAGAAGAGATAGCGAAGAGAGAGAGAATTCTATTTCGCTCTCGCCGGAAATCACTCCGCTGGAAATCGCCTCTGCTCTGTCTGTCTCTCTCAAGTGAGCAGTGTTTGACAATATGGGGTTTATATAGTTGGGTTTTTTGTAATAGTTGAGATTGACGAGGGCCATTTAAGTAATTTTGCCCATCAATTTTAGCTTCCTGGTTAAGTTGTTTCGAAAAAGCACTTCGAAGGTCACTTAGCAAAAAATCACTTTTTTAACTTAATTTAAGTTACAAAAAATGATTTAACCTTTACCAAACATACCAAAACAATTTAAAATAATCTAAAAGCTTAACTAAGGCCTCGTTTGGGGAGTGACTATTTTAGCTAAAAAGTCAAAAAGTTACTAAGCCTCCGTTTGGGAAGTGGGTTGGTTTTTTGGCTTTTTGGCTTTTTTGGCTATTTTAGCCTGGGCTTAAAAGTTTGGTTTGGGAAGGGCTTTTTGGCTTTTTTGACTTTTTTTGTGAGAGAGGAGTGTAATGATTATGGGTTGGATGTGATGTTTTGTTTTTTGTGGCTAAAAAAGCCTATTTTGTCTTTTGTGGCTAAAATAGCCAAAAAGCCTGGCTTTTTGGCTTCCCAAACGGAGGCTAAAAATTGTCACATCACCTCTCTATTTTTTTACACATCTTTTTGTAAAAAGTCAAAAAATTATGAAAGTAACCTATTCCCAAACGAGACATAAGTTAAAATTAAATTTTACCAAAGAGGGTAAGTGTCACATGCCTTTCGTGTTTCCAAATAAGAGTTCAAAACGACACTGACAAACAAATGGACAAGGCTGACATATGATACAGTACAAGTACTAGCAGCAATTTCTGATGAGTCATTTCAATCACATCACACTGCTACTGCCTTTTTTGGCCAGAAGCGGCGAGCATGGCAAGGCAGTATTATTATTACATTCGTTTATTCAGACTAGCACTGCTTATATAAAGCAAACACAGAGCTGATTTATTCATTGTAGATTTTATCAAAATGGCTCAGATTGAAGCATCTTCTTGTGGCGGTGGAGGCAAGACGAGGGGGGTGAAATATCTTGTAGATACAACCCCTAACATGACGACGCTGCCACCGGAATATGTTTTGCTAGTACCTCCGCCGCCGGCTTCTGGCGGCGACGGTGAGATTCCTGTGATAGATTTGACTGGTCTTGATGGACCCATTGAGCGCCGGAGGTTGACGGTTGAGGCCATCAGCTCTGCTTGTGCCGACTGGGGATTCTTCAGGGTACAAACACTTGATTCTCTCATTCTCCCTTATTCCCCCTCTCTAACCCCCTATCATTTCTTTATGTCATAAAGTTTGGTGCCGGTGGAAATGTTGAACCTTGTTGATTGTTATAACCTGTTTTTGCTAGTGTATAATATTATACATATATATATATATTGGGCTGCAACTCGGTTGATTGAAAAGTTTTTTAAATTTAGTTTAAGTTGTATTGAGAGCTATTCAGACTATTTAAATCTGAATTGTAACTTGAAGTTGTCAGCTTAAGTCGACCCGAATTAGACCTAAATTTGAGTTTTTCATTTTTTGGGATGTAGCTAACTTAATTAATGTAGCTAAGTTAATTAATTTGTTAAACTTAGACTTAATTTACATTTTTTAATAAAATTATTAATAATATTAAAATAAATTATTTAAAAAAATATGAGAAAGATAAGAAAATGGTCTTTATAATTTTGAGTAGAAAATGGAAAAGTTAGATTGTGTTGTGGTAAATTATGAATATAGATGTAAATTAATAAAATATTTATTTTGCCACTGTAGAGGATGTGAGTGAAATGTTGGAGATTTAGAATTTAATTCAACCACAATAATATAATAAATTTAAGAATTTTTAATCATTTTTCGGTTTTAAGAATTGGGAATATTAGGACTGAGTAAAAAATAAAAAATAAAAAAAAATAAATACAAATGCAATTCAGACCAAATTACACTACTTGGTTTGGTGTTCTCAACGTCTTAGCTTTTAAAATAAGCAAACCATACTACACAGTTTGATTTGTGGTTTTATAGTTATAGATTAATTTGGAACCAAATCATTTAGATATATATATATATATAGGGAAAGGCTTCTTCTATACTGAAGGGTGCCGTTTGCCATCTGTGAGCCTATCACAGAACCCACATTGATAATCCGAACCAATCAATTTGTAATGCTCATCGAATACTTTATTCTTGAAAAAAGTCTTGTTAATTAGATATTGATAGTTATTTGATCACATCACATTTGTGTCAACAATTTATACTTAAAATATACCTATATTGACACAAATGTAATATGATGAAGTAATTATTGATATCTGATCAATGTGACATTTTACAGATATGAAGTACTCGACAAATCCTACACATTTAACAGTTCAAATTATCGATGTGTGCTTCATTGTGAGTCCATGTCCGGGAGGCCCAACAACAAACCAGTTCGGATTCTTATTTCAAGAAGGGTTGGCTAGCTTGCTTCCACGTCATCTTTTTGCCTAGCAACGAAACTTAGATACCTTACTCAACTACCAAAACTTTAAGGAAATAAAGTTCTGAATCAAAAATCAGAACATACAGTTCGTATATCACAAATGACATACTTCAAATCATAATGTTGTGAATAATAACGAAGTTTTCAAAAATCATACTTCAAATTGAATCAATCTGCATTTTATTATTGGTTCGGTTTGATTTAATTCTAAGATTTTTATGATTTTATTTGGTCACCTAAACTGAATCAATATGATCCATCTTCAGAGTGTACTGTTCATATATCACAAATGACTCAGATCCTTGTATATGTTTTTTTTTTTTTTGGTTGTTGTTATTGTTGTTTTTTTTTTATCAGCAAAAAAGAACTTTATTAATAGGAAAACATACATTATATATGAAAAACATGAATAAAGAAAAGAGGTGCAAAAAGCATCAAACTTTATTGTTGTTGTTGCTGTTGTTGTAATGAACAGATCATAAACCATAGCATCGAGAGATCTTTAATAGAGGAAGAGCTCAAGACTGTGGAAGGATTTTTCAACCTCCATTGGGAAGAGAAGATGAAATATGCATCAGATGATGTGATGAATCCGGTATGGTACGGAACGAGCTTGAATACATCAAAACAGCATAATCTCCATTGGAGAGATTTCTTGCGCCATTTTGGCCATCCTTTTCAAAACACTTTTCATCTTTGGCCACACACTCCCCCTAACTACAGGTAACATCATTGTCCAAGCTACTCATTTACAGGCATGCGTAAGTTAGCATGGATATCCGGTTATCAAAAACAAGGGGGGAAAAAATTAATTTTATCAGCAAAAATTAATTTTATCTCCAAGCTACTAGTTTTTTTTTTTTTATCAGCAAAAAGGAATTTTTACATACAAAAAGAAAAAATCAATTTTATTTGCCAACTTTTATTATGATGATGAGTGAAAAAATTTTAAAAATGAAGCCAAAAAATTTAATTTGAAAATTTGTCAAGAAAAATCGGTTGAATGGTGTAAATTCAACTTAATATAATGTAAGTTGTTCTCAAGATTGGGTCTGAGCATAGATGGACAAGGACGTTTGTTTGGTCCCCGATTTTTTTTGCTGAAACTTAGTGTCTCAAAAAAAATTATAGCCCCTACAACAGGTAAAAATAATTTTGTCTTCTTATTAGGCCATAAATAAATAGAAAAGGTCATTTATGCAAGTTTAATTATTAATTTCTGTAATTTAAACATATGAGAAATAATGTTTGACTGATGCTTTATTCCAATTTGTTCATCTTTTATTTGGTTTTACAATTTTAGATTATTTTGGTATGTTTTTCTTATTGTAAACTCAATTTACTTTTCTTTTTTCATTTTTTGGCTAATTGGTATTTGATAAAAGATTCTCCAACAACCATCCAAAAGAAATGATCTAGGGCAACCAAATAATTACATGATACAAAGTGGTGCTATTGACAAGTGAATTTTGATATAATGGTAATAGTTATATAAGGAAGCAAACTTATTCTTATTTATTTATGACTATATAAAGGGCCCCTGAAAATTCAAGCTCAGCGTGGCCACACTCCCAATAAATCTCATTTATGTAGGCACTTCATTTTTTTGGGACCACTTTTTAAACAATGTTTTGGACATTGTTGTTTTCCACTTTTTAAGCCCAACAACCTGCATAAGAAGATGAGAATCCAACGGTGGTTCATCCACCCGAGAGTACTCTGACGATCAAGTCAGTGATCAATATCTCTCAAAGATAGCAAATTGTGCTTAAACTCACAAGAAAGAATTTACCTTGGACCCACACGGGTGCCTTGCTTTTATAACTAGGAGTGACCTGATCCCTCTAGAAGCCTTGCTTCAATGGACTCAGGTTCAATACTCATCCTGGACCCTGAGTTAGATAGCTCATTGAGCTTTATCTTTATCCAAACTGAGATCCTCCTCTGTTTTAGGATTACTGTCCTTTATCCACTTACCTCGGACTCCGGTGTGTCTGCAGATAACCTCGGCCTAACTGAGATCATCTCAGCAGTGTGACCAAGCCACGTGGCACCTCGGCTAACACTTCAGCATCACCTTAGCCACGTGTTGTCAATCAAAAAATACTTCCCCACAATTGTCCCTTAAGTTCTATGACTTCGGCCACCTGAGGTGATGGAACTTACACCGTTTGTCAATATAGCATGTCGGATAATAATCCATTTATCTCTTCGACCGAGATTATGACTCGTCGGCCTCAAGTAACCAAGACTCTATTGCCCATTCTATTAAGGACCAAGGACCAAGAACCAAGAACCAAGTTCTTTAAGCATCTCAACCAAGATCGCTCCTCTAACTGAGGTTACGGCTTCATTAATCAAGAAATTCAAGAGCTCTAACTGTGCATGAGCTATCATGTACAGTCTTTCTAACCGTTTTATATACGTGTCCTTTCTTTGTTGGTTCGTACCTGACACGCGCTATCAGGGTGCGTCATTCCTGCCCATGCCGCCTGACAAGCACGTCGTCTAAGGCAGCTTATTATGTTTTGTCGCCTTTTCACATTTTTGACAAAACTTCTTCTTTCTCTCTCTGTCTCTTCACTTTGCATTCTCGCATTCTCTCTCTAAACTCTCAAACCTCCATTGTTGCGTTTACGAGCTTTTTTCTATACTCATTCCATTCACCACTTCCGGCGAGGCATTCGCTATTCTGATCCACTTATTGTCATCATTGGACTCCGGCGATCATCGCTCAGGCGTCATTTCCCTAGGTTCAATCGGTAAGTATCAAACTGTAGACACCCCATTTTTGACCGTCCTCAAGACTTGGACGTCACCGTTGGAACACTCGGTGATTATCCATGTTTGTGTTCGTTTGGAGTTCCAGGAGTTCTCGGCTCGCGCGCCTTACCTCAGGACCTCCGAACTCGACCGTTAGTGTTTGGTTTTGCACCAAACACTTGTGTTTTGCCTTGGAAGGGCAGGGAATGCTTTGTGAGGCATTCCCATACACCACCGGCTGTGGCTAGAGGCCACCGGCTGGCTGTAGTGGCCACCGGCACTATATTGTGCCGGTCGGCACTATTTTGTGCCGGTCGGCACTAAATTTTGGCAAAATGACCATTTTGCCCTGCCGACCACTGTGCACTTGCTTTCTGAGATATTTTCAGACAGCTGTGTGCCTTTAGCTTCCCCTCCATACACGTGTATGGAGGGATGAGCCCTTGTTTGCTTAGCTTGTAAGTCTTACAAGTTCTATAAGAGGAAAGCTCTTCTTCTTGGCTTAGGGTTGGGAATTCTTGAGAGGTTTCAACCATCTTAGAGAGAGACCAAGCTCTGGTTTTAGGTTAGATCATATATCTATCTTATCTCTCTCCTTTCTTGCTTACTTAATACACTAGGTGCTTTAGTTCATACTTTTGCACACAAGCACCTAGTGCTCCACCTTCCTTTGGTTCTTGAGGGTCCAGAGGTTTGTTTTGAAGCTTTGGAACTGGTTTGGTACTCAAGGAGGCCAACACATCATCTTTGTTGAAGAGGCTTCAAGGGTAAGACACTAACTCTCTTTTTACCCCATTCTTGTACCTTCCTTTTGCTTGCTTTATAATAGTTTTTGGGCTTAGTGTTTGGCACATAAAAGTTCTGATTTTTGACCCTCTTTATTGTATATTAAGAGTGCTTAGTGGTTTGGGGAGGTTTGACCCCCTTTAGACCTTGAAAAGGGTCCCTTTTTGTGCTATTTTGGAGAGATCCGGGACTAGTGTGTTTGGGCCTCTCCACCACTGAAATCTTGAGGGATTTCAGTGGTGGAGATGGTGCCATAAAGTCCTAGGAAGGAGAGGACCACCCCCTCTCCTTGTTGTCCTTGAAAAGGGCATGTTTTTGGCCTCCAAAGGAGCACCATGTTGGAGTGTGTGTTGAGCATGTTTAGGTTGTTTTCCATGCTTATATTGCCATGATATAACATGATTTCAAGTTGACTTAGGTCCCTTATGCATGCTTGGTATAGCGGCCTTGTAATGCCTCTTTATGTCTTAACATGCTTAGGTGGTATGCCTTCATTTCTAGCATGTTTTAGACTTGTGTTTGTGAAGATTTTGTGCTCATATCACCATGTTTTAGGTCTGTCCATAAGTATTTTGGTCAATCTTGGCATGTTTAATATAGCCCCTTTGCATTTGACTTGTTGGCCTTGAGAGCATGTGAGTATAGCATGCTTTGCTTGCATTGTTTTTGATGGTTTGGAACCACCTAGCATGCTATTTCAGTCCCTTGGAGGTGCTTGTATGTTTACATTGCATGCTTCTTTGTGACTTCTTAAGCTTGTGTTAAATGCCCCTTGTTTTGGCTTCAATGCATGCCTTTGGTTTAATGTCTCTTAGATGCCATCTAAGTAGCTCTTTGGCTTTGCTTTAACATGCTAAGAACCTGTTTTTGGTTGTTTGATACATGCCATATGTGTTTGTGCTAAGTGTGGTTTAATGCCCTATTGACTTGCCTTGAGCCTAGGCCATTTGCATGCTTTGTTTGGCATGCTTCATTGCATGATTTGGCATCATGTTTAACTTGAATTTCAGAGCTTTAAGTGCATACTAGTTGCCCATGTTTGGTCTCTTTAAGTGTGCATGAGAGTTGCTTTTGTATGCCTAAGTCTTGAGCCTTAACACTTGCATGTGTGTGTGTGCATTTGGTCTCATTTTCTAGGCACTTTGGCCACTGTTTTTAGGCCCATTTTGAGTTGCCTAATTCATGTCTAAGTCCATCATTTCATTGGTTTGCATGCTTGCCTTATATGCTTGTTTGCATGCTTGCATAAGTGTATCACATTGTCCACATTGCATGCCTAGTTGACATACTTAGGATTTCACCACATTGACATGCATACCAAGCCTCTTGAAGTGAGTTTGATAGAGGTTTGGTACCCCTTTTGTGCCTATGTGGTTTGCATGCATTTGAAATCAAAGTTGCATTCTTGGTTCTTAGGGCCATCATGCATGAAAATGCGTGATTGGTGGTCCGGGAATCGAGGCACATGCCCCTTTGAGTCAATAACATGATAAGAGGTGTGTATGGTGCATAAATACCTTGAATCATATTGCCATGCATTTTGCTGTCCTCTGCTGCTGTGAGTTGCAGGTTTTGCAGGCACTTTGTGCCGGCCGGCACTATTTAGTGCCGACCGGCAGTCAATTGGCAGCCGGTGGTTGAACTCAGTGCCGGTGGCCACATACTTCAGTCGGTGGTGTTCTACCCCAGCCGGTAGTGATCTCCAGTGCTCTGGGAGATAGTCCTCAGATTTTGGCAATTTTCTGGAGAGGAGAGCAGAGAAAACAGAGGCACACTTGCATGGCAGTGCGATTCCGAGCGAGTCCCGGGCACGCGCGTGCATTGGACCCTCATCCCGAGGCCATTTACTACTTAATTAGATTAATTAATTTATTTAATTAATTTAGTTGATTTGTAATATTTAATTAGCTAGAATAGTTAATTATTTATTTGGTTCTGTATTATTCGGTCCCTCCGAGGGAGGGCAAAACTGTAATAAGTGTGTGTGAGTGGGTGTATGTCTTCCAATCCCCACTTCTTTCTCCCTTTTATTTACCTGCTTATGGTAATAGACTAGGGCACGTTTACTTTAGCATACCTTATGCAATGCATGCGTGCATTCATGCATTTGTCACATACATCGGGCTCGGTACATCATACAAACTGCATCGTACTTTCAATTCCAAATTGAATACGTGATAGTTGTTGCATTTCATGTGCCATGTTTAGGGTTAGCCGAGCCTGTTTAGATTACACCCCTGTATGCGATGCATTAGCCATTTAACATGAACTAGCACATGCATGTTTGCTAACTAGTTTATTGTTTTGGCACGGAGTACGATGTAAGTATTTTATGCTTTAGCATACCACATGCGTGTGAGTGTTGTCATGACAGTATGCTTACCATGCGGCTAAATGCTTATGTGATATTACTGTCTGAATGCCTGTGGGTGAAGGTTGGATTGCCTGAGTTGGAATAACTCATTGAAATCCGTATTTTAGCCTACTTGCGAGTAGCAAAATTTAACACGTTTTTCGAAACAAAATGGATATGCAATGTTTATTTCCAAGTTAGGCGATCTAGTCTATACTTTTGTGTTGTGCGCATCACATAGTAATTCTAGGTTAATAACCGGAATAAAAACGCATAAAGTTTTCAAAAACGGATATCACGGTTAGTAGAGGCCGGTCTTCGGACCGGGCGAAAGGGGGTGCTCATAGCTGACCTTCCCCAATCGTACCCAAGCTCCCGAGCCAAGACCACTTTGGTGATGACGGACATGTGGCCTTCGGCACCGAGTCAGGGTTTCCTAAATTTCCCATTTTAAAATATTTAGGTGGCGACTCTGTAATCTGGCAAAGCAGTCCATGTTTGGCACTACTTTTCAAAAAATCTGTTTTTCTTCAAAACGATTTGCCGGATTTGGACTCTTTGGTTCAGATTTAGAACTGACACAAATCGAGTCCGAACTGCAGTGACCCCAATATGAACAGAACGGGAGTAACCCTCCCGGGATGCGCTCGGGGGACGTCTACAGTTTCTGGCGACTCTGCTGGGGACTTTAGAGAGCTTGACTCGAACTCGTGATATCCTGTTTTGATCTCACTTATGTGTTTCTTTGCATTGCATGTGCATTGGTGCGCCTAGGACACCGTGTTGGCCATCTGCTATTCCTGAGCGGTTTGCTGGAGGCTTGTCTTGTCAAGGCATGTCCATAAGGCTGACCGGTTGCGGGCTCTGCCAGTATGGGAACACAAACCCCGGTTTTACCGGGGCACCCTCTTTTGACCATTCGACCTAGTGCATATTCGGAATCCATAGTGACCATTCCAAACTAGGACAGGTTGCTTACCCGATGCTAAGTTGTTTGAAACCGCTGCGTGCATAGTGAAACCCTCGCTCCTGACAAAATAGGACAGGGAAACCCTACCCCAACATAGGGGTGTATTGGCTCTCATCTACTTGCTATGTGCTTTTAGAGTGTATCTCTACAGGGGAATGCATATACCAGTTTGCGAGTCTGGGCATCAGGCCTGAGGGCACCAGTATCAGTATTGTTGTGAATCAGTTACATCTGCGGTTGTCAGATTCAGATTTGAGGACAGTAACTTCGAGGAACAGTGTTCAGTAGTAGAATGCAGTCGTTCGACTACACCCGTGTTTGATCTGTTTGGGGCTGAAATGCTGCTTGTTTTCCGTTTCAGTTCAGAGATTCAGTGAGTTGATCCAGAACAGTTAGTGTCTTCCCCTTGCTGAGGCAGGACTGAACATGACGCAGAACTCTGAAGAAATTGTGGTCATGACGGCCGCATTGAGTCAGGAAACCTTCCCACAGAATGATGCTACTGTTGATATGCCGCACCCGCCCAGGTCGCCCGCTGCACACCCAATCTGGACCCCCCAGTTCTATCAGGCTCGCGAGCCCACTACATTCGAGTTAATGGGGATGATAGGTGATCTTCAGAGGTCCGTGGCGGATCTCGCTTACGGAATGTCAACTTCGCCACCGGTTGCGCCATATGCCGGAAATTTCGAACCCCAAGAGCCCCCGCTGCTGGGGCGGATTGTGATCGAGCTCAATCAGTCGGAGATGACTTCCACCCACAACAGTGATGTACCAGTACCAACCCAAACCTCTCATCAGGCTGAGGCCAGAGGCAAAGACGAAGTGAAGGCAGATGCCAACCCCGTGGAACAACTGCTGTGGGCAGTAGAGGCTTTGAAAGCCGGGGGAATGAACAAGCAACAGGTATCTGCAGTTGTGATAAAAGCTGTGGGAGACGCTTTCCCCACCCCGCCCGAGGGCAGTTCCAGTCAGTCGGAGAACCGGGATAGGCCCCGTCAAGCCAAAACAGTTCTTCCCGCTCCCAGCCTTGCATCCGGAAAGAATCAGAAATCCAAAGCCGCACCCGCTGACCCGTTCGCTAGTTCATCTAGCAAAAGTGCTCAGGCTTCGAAGTACCTGCCTCGGGGGCGCCGGGTCTTCCACCCTCTCTACATGCCTTTGTCTAGGGCACTCCTGATCTTGGCCAAAAAGGGGCATCTTACACCCCTCGACCCTAGGCCGCTCCCCAAACCCCTCCCAGCGGGCCATGATGCCACTCAGTACTGTGCGTATCATCAGCAGACTGGCCACCCCACTGACAATTGCTTCCGCCTCCGTCATGAGGTACAGGATTTGATTGACAACAAGGTTATCCTCCCGCCTACCTCGGCCAAATCAGTCACTACAGAGTTCTTGGAATGTGAGGATACAGATATCGAGGACACAGATACCGCGAGTATGTGATCAGAAGGCGAACCGCCTGAGGGCAGTATTAGCAACATTTTTTGGGTGCAGCGTTTGGCACGCATTTTTGAGCATCGACCTATAGTAGTTTTGTCAATCCTGACTTGGGTGTCGAGTCAGTCTTTTGTTTTATCTTGAGTCTGTCTCATTGTTTTGAGTCAGTCCTTTTGTTTAAGGGTCTGTCTAATTGTAATGAGTCAATCCCTCTTGTATAGAACACCAGGTGATTTCGGGGTTGTTGCCTCAAACACCGTTTTGTTTTGTAATTAGTTGTTTTTCCTTTTGAGTCTGTCTCAGTCAAGGAGCCGGTTGCAATCAGGGTTTCGGAATAAAACAGCTGCGGCTATTCCGTTTTTATGCTTGCTTTGTGGGTGGAATGGTAGTACCTTCTACCTACTCTCTTGTGCCTTGGACTCGTTGCATTGACCTAAGTTTTTCAAAACCTTTTTGAACACTGCAGTGAAAACAAAGAGGGAGGAATTCCTCGTGATTTGCAAAACTTTGATCAAACTGAGAGAAAGAGAGGCGTGCTAAGCTTTTAATGAATGAAATCATGCCTGTCAACGTGGGTACTGAGAAGGACCCTGGCTTGATCCAGACTGGTTCCACACTATCTTTAGCGCAGGCGATGTGTCGTTTTCTTAAAAACTTTCAAAAACAAAATATTTTGCGCAGTCCTGTAAAGACCCGTGTGGAATCGCTCTTGAGATTGTGCAGCCTAGGATCGCTCTCAGCCTCAAGGTTCCATCTATCTGTTCCGAACCAGGAATCCGTTCAGAATGTCAAGCAGTCAAATGCCCGTGTGGCCCAGTTTGAAGCAGCCCTCGAGCAAGAGGCACCAAAGTCAGATCAAAAAGGTCAGATCCCACCAGACAAGGTTCGTGAAGCAACCGTGATGGACCTTTTTGCGAATCAATACAACAGCCACTCTCCTGGATACAGAGGGCTTCAATCTCAAAGCCATTTGGCGTGGACTTGCTACACTTTTACCCTTCGAGAGGCTCGCTGGGTCGAAAAACCCGGAAGGGCGACCCAGGCAAAAGTTAGAGCAAAAGAAAAATACAAAATGCAAAAAAAAGAGAGAAAAAAGAAAATTCAAAAAGTAAAGAAAAAAAGAAAAAGCAAAAAATATATACAAAAGAAAAGAAAAAAAAAGAAATGAAAGAAAAAAAAAGAAGAACAAAGAAAGAAAAACAAAGCTCGCAAGGTCGAAACCTGCAACAGGCGCCTTGGCAAAAATTAGAGCCTAAACAGTGAAGGTTAAATACCCGAGAGTACCTTAACCGGAACTACGTAAGGCTTGATTCCCATGTTTTGGGATACGTAGGCAACTTCATTCTGAAGTCCAGCCCCCAACGCTTTCATAGCGTCTCAGTCCATGTCATGGTTTTGATTACTTTTGCCTCCTCCGAATCCGATGTCTCGGTTGCAACAGCTGGAGCTACGTGATCAACTTCCTCCTGAAGTCCAACCACCAATGCTGTTAAGGTGACTGTGTCCATATATTGTTTGTGGCCGCCTTCGTCCTCTCCGTGCATGAGAATTCGGTTGCGATCAATCATCGATGAGCATGCCGCGGCATCATCCAAGCAAGGGGCAACTTTCCGTTGCCTCATATCGCCATAAAGTTGCCCTGAGTTGTCGCCCAAACTAGGGGCAACTCTCCGTTGCCCTCTTCCCCCCCTTTCAAGCAAGGGGCAATTTTCCCAAATTGCCTCCGATCCGAGGTTGCGTATCTCGAGGGTAGGTTCCGCGCCATGTCGAGCATTGTCTGTTCGCGAAAATAGTTTTTGAAAATTTTTACTAAGGTTGACTATTTTCTCGAAAATTATTTCATTTTCCAAAATCGGACCATGTTTGGACCCAAAAGGAAAACTTTCAGTGCTTACGGCCTGACTTGCATGATTTTCAAAATCAAAAATCGAACAAGCGCGCTAATCTGACGTTCATTTTGATCGAAATTGTTTTAGAAAGAAAACAAAAAATGGTCAAAGTAATGAACCAGGGGCACAGTTTGAGTCAGGTGTTCTGTCTCTCCCTTGTCATCAACGCGCTTGCCAGGAAGGCGCCCTATCTATCAGAAGAAATAGCCGTGAGCTAGCTGTATTCGGCATGAATCCGCCGCTTCCTATTCATCCATCAATCACCCTGGGGAGGGATGAAAAATGAGAGAATAAAGAATAGAGAGGTGTAAGTCGAGAGAAAAGTGAGCGAGAGGGTTTTGAGAGAAAAACCGAGCTCGAGGGCCGAGTGGCGTGAGAATCACACAAATCAGAGAGGGTGGGAAACCTGCCCGGAAGGATTGGCTCCTCGAGATCTTTTGTTTTCAAACACGTCCGTGTCGTGTCTTCTGGTTTGTTAGTCTCAACTTAGTTTTGAGTCTTTTCGAGTGTGTCTCGTTGTGCTTAGGTCGTGTGCCTTTTACTTTCTGCATTCGAGTTCTCCGGCGGTGTCCGGTTGTAGGCTCGATACCCAAGTCAAAACAAAAAAAAAACCTCTCTTTACCTCAAAATCGTCTGTGCTCAGAATGCCGTGCCATTCTCTACATCCGTGCAAGGCAAGAGAAGGAAAGGGAAAATTTGGGACATCCGAGTGTGTTTCAACTGCAACCGTGTCAGCTTTGTGATCTGTCTCATCAGATTGGGGCTATCTGTTCAGAGCTTGCTGTGTGCAGAATGAACCGAATACTGAGTTATGGGCTAAATGCAGATCAATCCCCAGCAGATTAGTCTTCAGCAGAGCATGGGCTGTATGTTCGGATTGAGCAGTGGTTTGTATAAGCTGTTTTTGCTGTTTAGTTGGTTGGTTATCTGATTATTACAGTGCAAGTGTTCAATTGTCAGACAACAGATCAATGTCATTTACATTTGAGGTGTAATATGATGCAATGCAGTGCGAAGTATGAAATATGCATATATATACAAATGTAACATTCTTTTCAAACAAAAGTTCGTTTCATATCATCTTTTTCGAGTACACAAGTTTGAGAAAGACAAAAATCTGCCTGCGGCAGTACATAGTACCCTATCTACCAAAAAGAGAAGAGTACAAGAAAAGAAAATGAAAGAAAAACAACAGAAGTCTGTGATCATCATCGATGGCCTCGCGCCGCGGGATCCATCCTCGCCCTCTTCCTGGGCAGAAGCACAGGAGCATCATCGGAAGTGTCGCTGTCAGAGCCCGAGCCCGAGCTATCCCCGGCCTCCTCCGCAAATGACTCCGTCCCCGCCTCCGACTCACCATCCCCTGCAACTGGAGCCTGTGAGCTGCTCCCCACATGGCCACGCCCCCCTTTGGTGCGGGGGAACATCCTGCCATCCCGAGTAGAAAGGGGAGGTCCCGATGGAGCGTCGCCACCTACTGCAGGAATCGGGAAGGGAGGCTGAAAAGTACAAAAGGCAGAAGCATCAGTATACACGATACAGTTTATCAGATCAGAATGCAGTGTATGAGTACAGTATGTGAATGCCGTGAGCAGTTTATCAGATTAGAATGCAGTGTATGAGTACAGTGTGTGAATGCCGTGAGCAGTTTATCAGATCAGAATGCAGTGTATGAGTACAGTGTGTGAATGCCGTGAGCAGTTTATCAGATCAGAATGCAGTGTATGAGTACAATGCGTGAATGCCGCGAGCAGTTTGTCGGATCAGAATACAGTGTATGAGTACAGTGTGTGAATGCCGTGAGCAGTTTATCAGTGCAGAATGCAGTGGATAAATACAGTGTGCCAAGTGCTGTGAACAGTTTATCAGATGTGTTGTGCATCAGATTATGCAAAGCAGTTTGTATATAGTTTGGAACTATGTCGGAGAAAACATACCGGAAGGCCATAGAAGGCTAGGAACTCGAAGGTCCGCTGCAGCATCCCCGCCATGGAGGCATTCAGCTCCAATGACTGCCGGGTATACTCAGAAGAAGCCTGCAAAAGTATTAGATGCATCAATATTCTGTGGAATATCAAATGAACTGAAATGAAATGACAATGCAAGATGCAGAAATAAAATAATACATACCGGAGGTAAGTCAGGAATACCAGCCAACTCATGACCAGCCGGGGGAGGAGCAAAAGGGATCTGGTAGGTCTCCCCACTCTGCCCCCTGTAAGTCAACATGGTAGGCAGAGCGGGCCAGCCCGTCCCTCGTCCCCTCTGCACTCCCCTCCTCCCACGAGCTCGAGATCTCTGAGACGATCCCGCTACTGCTCCCACCTCCGCCCTAGCCGCCGGCGCCGCGGGTCTCTCTGGCTCAGCTCGGCGACCCCCGCTCAGCGGCCGCATGATGAAGGTCCGGACGTACTCTGAGTAATCGCCCTCGCCTCTGAAGCCGGCTGCCTCCCAGCCAATGGTGTAGTCTGCCATCTGCTCGGCGGTGAACCCCTCGGTGTCCCTCATATGCTCGGGAGGATGCATCGGAACTATCTGCTCAGGTAACCCTGAGGTCTGACGCAAGAAGCGCTCACCCAGGTACCAAGCCCGACAGACCGGGCCCTCTAGCAAAATCCGGTAACGCGAGGTCTCGATCGCGCCGGCAAACCGACTTCGAACTATCGCTGGCAGGGGAGCCCATGGCTGCCAGGTGATCTGAAATTGAAATACAGTTTACTACCTACTGACATTGCAAATATACAGTGGAAAAGTAAAGCTTAAATAAACTGTAAGTAAAACATACCTCGGCGGAGGTGATGGTGTCAAAATAGCGGCGAAAGAAGTTGAAAGTCTCTCGCGGCCTCCGGGTACACCTCCCGTCGTAGCGACGTGAAAAGGGGACGACCAGAGGAGTCTCCGTCTCCGGTACTGGCTCTAGCCTGGGAAAGTAGGCATAGACCCACAACTGCAAGACAGATGTCAGAACGTTTATCAGCAAAAAAGCAGAATACAGAGTAAAGCAGAAATAGCAGAGCCGTGTGTTGTGCAGTGTATTGAGCAGAGTGTACAGTGTGAACAGTGTACAGTCAGTATAAAGCGGGAGTATGTGTGTGCCGTGTGTACAGTATACAGCGAGTGTAAAGCAGGCTATGGTGTGTGCAGTGTGCAGAGTACAGAAAGTGCAAGACAGAAATGTAAAACGGAAAAGAAGACGTACCTCCCAAGCTCGCCAGTAGCCTCCGAGCAACTGCCCGCTGCCACGAGAGACCGAGCTCATGTAGCCGTAAAGAGTGGCCAGAGCCGCGCCACCCCAGTCATAGCGCAAGATGTCCCGGACGTCCACCAGTGCACTGAGTAGGCAGAGAGGCACGGTGTTCGCCCGGTCGGCGAATAGTGTTGTCCCCAACAAGAACATCAAGAAGCCGCGTGCATACTGCTCTGCGGCGACCGCGGTCATCGGAGCTGCGTCAACAAGGAGAGGCTGCACCCGGAACTGCACCTCGAACCAAGAATAGCGGACAAAACCGGGACGTGCCAAAGGCGGAGCCGCGCCAAGTAAATGAATCTGAGCGGCAGTCCACTCGTCCATATCAATATCGAAGGGGATCGGATCACCCCCAACCCCGATGCCGGTAAGCACCGAGAAGTCATAAGGGGTCATCGTCATGTCCCCAGTCGCCGATAGGTGGAATGAATCGGTGGTGTCCCACCATCTCTCTGCCAGGGCCGCGAGAAGAGGCCTGCAGGCAGTAAGTCGAGTCAGACCCCTGCAGAAAGAGCCGAAGCCCGCCTCGTCCACGATGTGTCAGACTACCTCAGGAAGCTCCAAGTACCAATCTCGAGCCGTAACATTCCCATACCCGCGGATGGTATGGGAATCTCCCTGTTTACAAACAAATAGTTGCAAAGCAATATGAAATGCACAGTTCTGAGGGAACATGTTAAAGTCAATACAAATCTAGCATGCGTGCACGTTTTTTTTTTCAGATTCAAACAGAAATCAGGTGTTGTTGCACTTACAGTAAACTACAATATGTGATGCAGCAGTGAGTTTTTTTTTTTAGTAAATGCAATGCAAATATGGTGCACGTGTGCACATTTTTTTTCAGATTCAAGCAGATAACGGGTCATGGTAAGCCTACAGTGAACTGCAGCATGTAATACGTCAGCGTATTCGAGTGGTGCGATTCAGTATAAATCTAGCATGTGTGCAGGTTTTCAGATTCAAATAAATACCGGGTATCGGTGAGTTTGCAGTGAAATACGGTGTGCCGTGTTTGGGTGATTGAGGCTGGTGCAGTGTGTGTGCATGTGTCTCGGTCCTAAGCAGATATCAGTTGTGAAGTTGTCTACAATCAACTACAGTATAGTATATCAGAGTTAAGCAAGTAAAAGTTGTAATCAGCTATGGCAGTTGACAGTTTACAGTTCTACATTGCAGAAAGTAAAGTAGAGAAAAGAATGTTACCTCGGAAGTGCCGAATGAGAGGTGCGAGGTCGGCTCGCGCAGCAGAAGCTCCGGGTCCAGAGCCCTGTCAAAACCGCGAAAATGGCGGAGTCCATCTGGCGGAAGTACGTGGATCGCCGGGCGGTAGGTCGCCGGGTCGAAGGGACGCTCGCTCAATGGGAGGAGCTCGACCCCGGGATCCATCTCATGATCCGGGGGAGTCCCGACGGGTGGAATGTCGTCGGCCATGACAGTGGTGGTGAGAAAATGGCCGGAAGAACCGGAATGTGAAGAGTCAACCAAAAAAGTCAACCCCGAGAGGGCCGGAAGTGGCCGGAAAAGCCGGAAGGTGAAAAGGCACGGAAAGGAAGATGAAATCAAGGGGAACAAGTCCCGAAAAGGAGAAAATAGCAAAAGAGGCGCCGAAACAAAGTTTTGTTCGGTTCAAAATGTCCGAAACGCGGTGAACTTCGCGAATCGGACGACGGAAATGGCGCGAAGGCTCGAGGAAATGAGCGAATGAGAAGGAAAAGAGGCTCTAGAAAGAAAGGGCAAAAGTTTTCGGCGGTATGAAAGTGAAGAAATAGGGTTTCAAGCCCTATTTTATAAAACCCGAAGCAAAATGGCAAAACTGCCCCCGATCAGCCCTTTTTGGCCGGTCGGCACTATTTTGTGCCGGTCGGCACAATATTGTGCCGGTGGATGAGTTTATGCAGCCGGTGGCCTTCCCACCCAGCCGGTGGTGTTCCCAAGGATGTTTTTAGGCAAGATGAGGGGTCTTGGGTCTCCATAGATCAATAAAGTGCAAGAAAGTGCATCCCCGATGCTCAACCGGCCTCCGTTTTGACCTCAGACAGTGTCTTCTGTGTGTGGCACTCAAATTCAAGCAAAGATCGTATCCTTTTGTATCCTTTTGTTGTTTACAGAGATTCAGAAGTTGCCCCGTGTGCGTTGCGTGCATCCATCACATTGTCCGGCGCATTGTAACGCGCCATCTTGCACGTCCCTTGCGACTTGCACTGCTTTGCATTGTCGTATGGCATGTGTGTCATACTCTCTCATCTTGCATTTCATTACATTTCGAGGTACGCGTGCCTCATTTTGCATTCCATTTTCCATTCAATGAGGTATGTGTGCCTCATTTTGCATTTCATCCGTGATCCGCGTGAGGTGTGCTACCTCACGTGTTTCATTTTGCATTTCATCCGTGATCCGCGTGAGGTGTACTACCTCACGTGTTTCACTTTGCATTTCATCTCTGATCCGCGTGAGGTGTGCTACCTCACGTGTTTCATTTTGCATTTCATCCGTGATCCGCGTGAGGTGTGCTACCTCACGTGTTTCATTTTGCATTTCATCCGTGATCCGCGTGGGGTGTACTACCTCACGTGTTTCATTTTGCATTTCATCCGTGATCCGCGTGGGGTGTACTACCTCACGTGTTTCATTTTGCATTTCATCTGTGATTCGCGTGAGGTGTGCTACCTCACGTGTTTCATTTTGCATTTCATCCGTGATCCGCGTGGGGTGTACTACCTCACGTGTTTCATTTTGCATTTCATCTTTGGTTCGCGTGAGGTGTGCTACCTCATGTGTTTCATTTTGCATTTCATCCGTGATCCGCGTGGGGTGTACTACCTCACGTGTTTCATTTTGCATTTCATCCGTGGTTCGCGTGGGGTGTGCTACCTCACGTGTTTCACTTTGCATTTCATCTGTGATCCGCGTGAGGTGTGCTACCTCACGTGTTTCACTTTGCATTTCATCTTTAATTCGCGTGAGGTGTGCTACCTCACGTGTTTCATTTTGCATTTCATTGCATCTCGAGGCACGTATGCCTCGTTTTGCACTTCTTTTTCCATCAGATGAGGTATGCGTGCCTCATTTCGCATTTCATTGCATCTCGAGGCACGTATGCCTCGTCTTGCACTCCATTTTCCCACCAATGAGGTACGCGTGCCTCGTTTTGCATCCCTTGTGGCGCGTGTGTCACGTTCGCACAGTGCCCCACGCAAGGTCCGGCGGGACCAAAAACACGCGCGGTCCGGCGAGACCTAAAACCCGCTTGATTGCATTATCATACATTTTATTACAAACACCGTCATGCATTTATGCTTTGTATCGTTGCCCCGTCCGGTCTGGCGAGACTTTAAACACGCACGGTCTAGGAGACCTTAAATCCTCGGGAGGTGTGAGACCTTCGGTGTGTTAAGTCGCCCCTCATTGCATTTGGCATGCATTTCATCGCGCCATTTAGCGCACCCTCATTGCACTCCATTTTCCATCTTGTGAGACACGCGCGTCTCGTTTGCCCCATTTGCATCCGCATGCGTGTCCCATTCGCATCACACTCACTTAAAGTGTTGTGTAAACAGTTGCCCCCCTCGGTCTGGCGAGACCTTAAACACGCACGGTCTAGGAGACCTTAAATCCTCGGGAGGTGCAAAACCTACGGTGCGTTAAGATATGCACTTCATCGCATTCGGCATGCATTATGTCACACTGACTTGTGCACCGCATCTCAATTCTTACGTTGTCATGCATTCGTAAAGCCGCGTGTTGCCACACATTTCAAAAAAAAAACATGCATTGTCATGCATTGCACACGGTCTAGGAGACCTTAAATCCTCTGAAGGTGCAATTCCTTCGGTGTTTGTCGTGCCCGAACGATTTTCGGTGGTCTGGTAAAGCCACTTGTCTGGGTTTGCGGTGAGTTCCTGGAAAACCAACTGGGACGGTGAAAACTAGAGTTTGAACGGCTTATGCCTAGAACGCAAAGGTTCGGAATTTCCGAGACTAAAGTCTGGTTTAAATACCCAGGGGGTGTACCCTCGGCTTGAAATCTGTATGGAAGCCCCATAGGTTGAGGCGGCGTGTTTACGCCTCAATTCTGGATACTGGACCGACCTAGTATATCGCCTTGTTGGTAAGATAGGGAAAGCTGCAATCGTAGCCATTGCATCATCGTGCATATGTCATGCATCGCATTTGTAAATAGTGCATATGTCATGCATCATTTGTACATACTGCATACGTCATGCATTTCAAAAAAAAAAACAAATCAAAAAAAGAAACATGCATGTCATGCATCGCATTTGTAAATAGTGCACATGCCACGCATTCCATTGCATTTTCCCCAGCAGATCGCATCACTTGCATTGCCTTATCCATTGTAAATATCCATTCCATTGCATATTGTAAATATTGCATTTTAGTTGCATGCATCCACTGCATCACCTTCCATCCATGGCTTGCGCCTTTCCAGGTTGAGCTTTGTCTGGAATGTGCTCATACTTTTCACGTCTATACACTCATAGTTCTGCGTGCGCTCGCGCCTTGAGGGCTTCGACACCTTTTCTATGTTAGACATGGCTTGTACGTGTACATGCCCTTCCTAGGCAAGACTGGGTTTGGCCCGCGTGCCATATCCATTGCATCATCTATCCATCATATTACATTATAGTGTAATTGTTGCATCCGGCATTAGGATCATTATTCCCTCCTCAGCGGGTCGTTACCCCACTTATGTCATTCCACCCAATACTTGTTCTCGTGTCCGTCTACATCACTCATAGTTCAGACATCGTTCTATGGTAGACGGACTTGCTACTTCCATCAATCTATTTGACATATGTGTGGTTTTGAACCGCTTACGAGTGAATCATGATTCAATTGCCCTGCATGTAGTTTGCATTTGCATTAGTTTCAATTGCACTACTTATTAGTTGCATTATTCATACATAGTTTTGTATATATTGCATAGCATCTATCAGTCGCATTGCATATGTCATGCATGTTGCTAATCATATTGTACCTGTTAAGTTTGCTTTCTTTTCAGGCACGATATTGTATGTACGGCTCATTTACCGCTGGTGGAACCAGGCGAGCCGCACAGGTATTGTATCTCCCGAGTGAGACGTTTTGAGAATTTCATAATTCTCTTACAGCCTTTCTGCATTGTAGTGTAGACTGTTGCATGTTAGCTTATAACTGTTGCATGTGTGCTTCATTACAGCTTTCTTTGCATAATCATAAGTTATGCTCGGCTTCTTGCATTTTCAGTTGCATTTTGCCCCTGCCTTCGGGCGCATACCTTGCTTTGTCTTGCATGTTTGTCCAAGTCTTCGGCCTTGTCAAAAATGGGTCGTCTCTGGACTTTGACATTCACTCCCGTCATTGTTATGACTTTCGAGTTCTGTCAAAGAGGGGCAACTGTAGACACCCCATTTTTGACCGTCCTCAAGACTTGGACGTCACCGTTGGAACACTCGGTGATTATCCATGTTTGTGTTCGTTTGGAGTTCCCGGAGTTCTCGGCTCGCGCGCCTTACCTCAGGACCTCCGAACTCGACCGTTAGTGTTTGGTTTTGCACCAAACACTTGTGTTTTGCCTTGGAAGGGCAGGGAATGCTTTGTGAGGCATTCCCATACACCACCGGCTGTGGCTAGAGGCCACCGGCTGGCTGTAGTGGCCACCGGCACTATATTGTGCCGGTCGGCACTATTTTGTGCCGGTCGGCACTAAATTTTGGCAAAATGACCATTTTGCCCTGCCGACCACTGTGCACTTGCTTTCTGAGATATTTTCAGACAGCTGTGTGCCTTTAGCTTCCCCTCCATACACGTGTATGGAGGGATGAGCCCTTGTTTGCTTAGCTTGTAAGTCTTACAAGTTCTATAAGAGGAAAGCTCTTCTTCTTGGCTTAGGGTTGGGAATTCTTGAGAGGTTTCAACCATCTTAGAGAGAGACCAAGCTCTGGTTTTAGGTTAGATCATATATCTATCTTATCTCTCTCCTTTCTTGCTTACTTAATACACTAGGTGCTTTAGTTCATACTTTTGCACACAAGCACCTAGTGCTCCACCTTCCTTTGGTTCTTGAGGGTCCAGAGGTTTGTTTTGAAGCTTTGGAACTGGTTTGGTACTCAAGGAGGCCAACACATCATCTTTGTTGAAGAGGCTTCAAGGGTAAGAAACTAACTCTCTTTTTACCCCATTCTTGTACCTTCCTTTTGCTTGCTTTATAACAGTTTTTGGGCTTAGTGTTTGGCACATAAAAGTTCTGATTTTTGACCCTCTTTATTGTATATTAAGAGTGCTTAGTGGTTTGGGGAGGTTTGACCCCCTTTAGACCTTGAAAAGGGTCCCTTTTTGTGCTATTTTGGAGAGATCCGGGACTAGTGTGTTTGGGCCTCTCCACCACTGAAATCTTGAGGGATTTCAGTGGTGGAGATGGTGCCATAAAGTCCTAGGAAGGAGAGGACCACCCCCTCTCCTTGTTGTCCTTGAAAAGGGCATGTTTTTGGCCTCCAAAGGAGCACCATGTTGGAGTGTGTGTTGAGCATGTTTAGGTTGTTTTCCATGCTTATATTGCCATGATATAACATGATTTCAAGTTGGCTTAGGTCCCTTATGCATGCTTGGTATAGCGGCCTTGTAATGCCTCTTTATGTCTTAACATGCTTAGGTGGTATGCCTTCATTTCTAGCATGTTTTAGACTTGTGTTTGTGAAGATTTTGTGCTCATATCACCATGTTTTAGGTCTGTCCATAAGTATTTTGGTCAATCTTGGCATGTTTAATATAGCCCCTTTGCATTTGACTTGTTGGCCTTGAGAGCATGTGAGTATAGCATGCTTTGCTTGCATTGTTTTTGATGGTTTGGAACCACCTAGCATGCTATTTCAGTCCCTTGGAGGTGCTTGTATGTTTACATTGCATGCTTCTTTGTGACTTCTTAAGCTTGTGTTAAATGCCCCTTGTTTTGGCTTCAATGCATGCCTTTGGTTTAATGTCTCTTAGATGCCATCTAAGTAGCTCTTTGGCCTTGCTTTAACATGCTAAGAACCTGTTTTTGGTTGTTTGATACATGCCATATGTGTTTGTGCTAAGTGTGGTTTAATGCCCTATTGACTTGCCTTGAGCCTAGGCCATTTGCATGCTTTGTTTGGCATGCTTCATTGCATGATTTGGCATCATGTTTAACTTGAATTTCAGAGCTTTAAGTGCACACTAGTTGCCCATGTTTGGTCTCTTTAAGTGTGCATGAGAGTTGCTTTTGTATTCCTAAGTCTTGAGCCTTAACACTTGCATGTGTGTGTGTGCATTTGGTCTCATTTTCTAGGCACTTTGGCCACTGATTTTAGGCCCATTTTGAGTTGCCTAATTCATGTCTAAGTCCATCATTTCATTGGTTTGCATGCTTGCCTTATATGCTTGTTTGCATGCTTGCATAAGTGTATCACATTGTCCACATTGCATGCCTACTTGACATACTTAGGATTTCACCACATTGACATGCATACCAAGCCTCTTGAAGTGAGTTTGATAGAGGTTTGGTACCCCTTTTGTGCCTATGTGGTTTGCATGCATTTGAAATCAAAGTTGCATTCTTGGTTCTTAGGGCCATCATGCATGAAAATGCGTGATTGGTGGTCCGGGAATCGAGGCACATGCCCCTTTGAGTCAATAACATGATAAGAGGTGTGTATGGTGCATAAATACCTTGAATCATATTGCCATGCATTTTGCTGTCCTCTGCTGCTGTGAGTTGCAGGTTTTGCAGGCACTTTGTGCCGGCCGGCACTATTTAGTGCCGACCGGCAGTCAATTGGCAGCCGGTGGTTGAACTCAGTGCCGGTGGCCACATACTTCAGTCGGTGGTGTTCTACCCCAGCCGGTAGTGATCTCCAGTGCTCTGGGAGGTAGTCCTCAGATTTTGGCAATTTTCTGGAGAGGAGAGCAGAGAAAACAGAGGCACACTTGCATGGCAGTGCGATTCCGAGCGAGTCCTGGGCACGCGCGTGCATTGGACCCTCATCCCGAGGCCATTTACTACTTAATTAGATTAATTAATTTATTTAATTAATTTAGTTGATTTGTAATATTTAATTAGCTAGAATAGTTAATTATTTATTTGGTTCTGTATTATTCGGTCCCTCCAAGGGAGGGCAAAACTGTAATAAGTGTGTGTGAGTGGGTGTATGTCCTCCAACCCCCATTTCTTTCTACCCTTTTATTTACCTGCTTATGGTAATAGACTAGGGCACGTTTATTTTAGCATACCTTATGCAATGCATGCGTGCATTCATGCATTTGTCACATACATCGGGCTCGGTACATCATACAAACTGCATCGTACTTTCAATTCCAAATTGAATACGTGATAGTTGTTGCATTTCATGTGCCATGTTCAGGGTTAGCCGAGCCTGTTTAGATTACACCCCTGTATGCGATGCATTAGCCATTTAACATGAACTAGCACATGCATGTTCGCTAACTAGTTTATTGTTTTGGCACAGAGTACGATGTAAGTATTTTATGCTTTAGCATACCACATGCGTGTGAGTGTTGTCATGACAGTATGCTTACCATGCGGCTAAATGCTTATGTGATATTACTGTCTGAATGCCTGTGGGTGAAGGTTGGATTGCCTGAGTTGGAATAACTCATTGAAATCCGCATTTTAGCCTACTTGCGAGTAGCAAAATCTAACACGATTTTCAAAACAAAACGGATATGCAATGTTTATTTCCAAGTTAGGCAATCTAGTCTATACTTTTGTGTTGTGCGCATCACATAGTAATTCTAGGTTAATAACCGGAATAAGAACGCATAAAGTTTTCAAAAACGGATATCACGGTTAGTAGAGGCCGGTCTTCGGACCGGGCGAAAGGGGGTGCTCATAGCTGACCTTCCCCGATCGTACCCAAGCTCCCGAGCCAAGACCACTTTGGTGATGACGGACATGTGGCCTTCGGCACCGAGTCAGGGTTTCCTAAATTTCCCATTTTAAAATATTTAGGTGGCGACTCTGTAATCTGGCAAAGCAGTCCATGTTTGGCACTACTTTTCAAAAAATCTGTTTTTCTTCAAAACGATTTGCCGGATTTGGACTCTTTGGTTCAGATTTAGAACCGACACAAATCGAGTCCGAACTGTAGTGACCCCAATATGAACAGAACGGGAGTAACCCTCCCGGGATGCGCTCGGGGGACGTCTACAATGCATATACTGGATTGCATGATAATGCAGAAGAGACATGCATGACAATGCATGATAAGGAAATGCATGACAATACAAGAGAGATATGCATGACAATGCGAATGATAAGGACATGCATGACAATGCAAATGAGGAGATGCATGACAATGCATAAGAGATATGTATGACAATGCATGATAAGGAAACATGCATGACAATGCAAATGAAATGCGCATGACAATGCGAGATAAGGACATGACAATGCATGTGAGGTGCGCATGACGATGCGACCTAAAGAATGTGCATAATAATGCAAGTATGGCATGCACGACAACGCGCAAAATGTGTGCATAACAATGCGAGTGAAATGACGTATAACCAACGCGCGCTCACAACAAAACGTTGTAATGCAACGCATGTAAAGCAATTTCCGAATCTCTCAAGAGACAAAAGGATACGAAAAAAAAGGATACACCTCGTACGTATCAAGTGCCACGCACAGAGGACACAGCTCGAGGTCAACACGGAGACCGGTTAAGCTTTGAAAATGCACTTTCTTGCACTGTCTTGAGTAATGAAGGTCCAAAGCATCATAGCTGACCCATAAAAGGGTGTAGGAGATGCACCGGCCACCGGAGAAGACCACCGGCCATCCATCGGCCACGAAATAAGGTCACCGGCCAAATATTTAGCCGGCCGGCTAACAATTTGGTCGACGGCCAAAAATGACTGTGTTGGGGCAGTTTTGTCAATTGGCCACGGGTCTTTAAATATGGCGTTCCAAACCCTTATTTTCTCACTTGGCCAAGCTCGAAAACCCTCCCTGCTTCTCTCTAGGTGATTTTCCCACCTTCGATCCGTGTTTCTTCCTCGTTTTCGTCGCTTTTTCGTCGTTTGATTCGCGAAACCCTCCTTGTTTCGCACGTTTTGAACCGAACGAATCTTAGTTTCGGTGACTTTTTCTTGGTTTCTAGCACTTAGGGTTTGTTTTTCCCAAGTTTTCCTCGGTCTTCGTGCCCTTTCCCACACTCCGACCTTTCCGTCCATTTTCCACCCTCTTGGGATTGACTTTTCACATTCTTGCCCGGTTTTCACACTTTTGGCCATTTTCACACTATTCTTGAGATGGCAGACGACATCCCAGGTGGTGGGGCTCCCCTGGAGTTGGACATGGACCTTGAGGCCGAGCTCCTGCCTCTTCACATCTGGCCATTCGATCAGGCGACCTACAGACCGGCGATACACGTGCTTCCTCCTGACAGCCTCCGTCACTTTAGGAGCTATAAGCGACGCGTGCCACTGGAGCTCCTGCTGCGCAAGCCAGAGTCACATCTGTCCTATGGCGCTTCTGAGGTACACTCTTCCCTGTTTCTTTTTCTGCAAAGTAGAATACATAACTGCAATAGTCGATTCTATTTCTTGAACTGTTTGGCCCGAATACACCGATATACCACATGTTGTAGTTCACTGTGAGCACACCCACACCCGTTATTTGTTTAAACTTAAACACATGCACGCACACTGCATATTTATCAATTCTGAGCATATTCAAACACAGGCACACATGCTGCATTTTCCTAAATTTCGAAGGCATTCAGACACATACACACACACTGTATTTTTTTTCGAATTCTGAAGGTATTCCAACATATGCACACACACTGTATTTTCTCCGAATTCTGGAGGCTTTCACATATTGCACACGCACTACATTCTCCGAAATTCTAAAGGCTTTCACACACAGTGTATTTCTAACATTGCTTCGCAATTGCTTGTTTGTTGTTGCTTTTTTTTTTTTTATCACAGGGAGATTCCTATGCCTTTCGAGGGTATGGGAACGTCGCAGCCCGAGGATGGTATATGGAGCTACCCGACGCAGTCCACCGGATCGTTGACCAGGCTGGTTTTGGGCATTTCTACATGGGGCTCTCACGCCTCACTGCGAGTAGGCCCCTTCTTGCTGCTCTGGTGGAGAGGTGGTGGGACACCACCGACTCCTTCCACCTTTCTGCCATCGGGGAGATGACGATGATTCCCTTTGATTTCTCGATGCTCACTGGTATCGGGGTGGGGGTGATCTGATCCCGTTTGATACTGATATGGAGGAGTGGGACGCCACTCAGATGTACCTGCTCGGCACTCGGCCACCTCTTGCCCGGCCAAGGTTTGTGAGGTACTCGTGGTTCGAGGACCACTTTTGGATCCAAGCGCCTACTACCCGGGAGGAAGAGGAGCAGTACGCCCATGGTTTTATCATGTTTCTGCTAGGGACCACGCTTTTCGCCGACCGGGCGAACACGGTCTCCCTCTATCTACTGAGCGTGCTTGTGGACGTGACGCGGATCCGCTTTTATGACTGGGGTGGCACTGGCTTGGCCACTCTCTATGGTTATATGAGCTCATCATCCCACCACAGCGGACAGTTACTTGGAGGCTATTGGCGAGCCTGGGAGGTACACATTCCCTTCCTGTCTTTTTAATTCTGCCTTTCATTATCTGTACATCATACACACTGCGCACACGCAATCTTTTTCTACACTGACTGTACATTGCACACACTGCACACATTGCACAATACGCTGCATATTGTTCCCCGATTTCTACTTTCATCTATATACTGCTTTATCTGATAAGCCTGCTCATGTCTGCTCTGTTACGTTCTGTAGTTGTGGGTGTATGCCTATTTCCCGAGGCTTGCCCCAGTACCAGACGAGGAGATGCCCCCCGTGATCCCATTTTCCCATCGCTTTGATGTGAGGTGGGAGCGGAGGCCGTGGGAGCCCTTCATGTTCTTCCGCCGCTACTTTGACACCATCACCGCAGCCGAGGTATGTCAAACATTTCAGTTTATTGGCTTTGCTTTGCAATGTACTTTAAATAGCAGATAACAGACTGTATACCCTGCCATTTGCAAATCACCTGGCAGCCGTGGGCTTCGTTGCCCATCGCAGTTCGAGAGCGGTATGCCGGCGCTCAGGAGACTGCCTAATTCAGAGTCTTGTTAGAGGGCCCGGTTCGCCATGCCTGATACTTTGGGGAGCGCTTCTTGCAACAGACCTTGGGCATGCCAGAGCAGCCGGTTCCAGCACCTCCTCCTACCCATGCGAGGGACACCGAGAGGTATACCTTAACGGAGATGGCAGATTACACTATCGGCTGGAGCCATGAGCGCTTTGTAGACGAGGGCGACTATACGGAGTTCGTCCAGACCTATATCATGCGGCCTCTGACCGGTGCCGACCGAGTTGAGAGAGAGAGACCAGTGGTGCCAGCTGCGAGAGCAAGAGCAAGAGCATCGCGAGCACCTCAGGCTCGAGGTAGGAGTGGGCCCCGGAGAGGGCAGAGAGTGGGGTGGCCCGAGCTGCCTACTATGATGACATGCCAAGGGCAGGGTGGAGAGACTTACCAGATCCTCATCGCTCCCCCTCTGGCTGATCACGAGCTAGTCAGATTCCGCGATTTGCCTCCGGTATGTATTACTGCACTTTGCATCCTGGACAGTCATTTCATTTCATTTCTCTTGATATTCCGCAGAATACTGATGCTTCTAACACTTTTGCAGGCTTCCGCTGAGTACACTCGCCAGTCTCTGGAGTTAACCGCCTCCGTGATGGGGATGCTGCAGCGGAGCCTCGACCTGCTGGCTATTTACGGTATCCCGGTAAGCTTTTTCAACCACAATCTCAAACTGTGCATAATCTATTTCACACATAATCTGATGCGTCGCACTGTCCACATGGTACTTGATATGCGGCCTTCACAGCTTTGATACACTGTAACCCACAGATTGCTCACAGCATTGCTCACGGCATTCATACGCTGCACTCAGTCACTGTATTCTGTACTGATATACTGCTCACAGCATTCATACTCTGTACTCATATACTGCATTCTGTATTTATACTTTGCTCACAGCATTCATACACTGTACTCATACACTGCATTCTGTATTTATACTCTGCTTTGCGTAGTATAACTGATGCATTTACCGTTTGTCCTTTTCAGGCCCCATTCCAGATATCAGCTGCAGAGGGTGCTACAGGAGGACCATCTGCATCTGCCCGAGGAGGAGAGAGAGCAGGGCGAGGGACCACAGTACCCCCCCCGGGCACCAAAGCGAGGCGCATTCATGTTGGGAGCAGGTCACGGGTACCAATTTCGGACGATGATGAGTCCGAGACAGAGGCGGAGGCAGAGTCGTCTGAGGATGAGACTGGAGATGACTCGAGCTCGGGCTCAGATGGTGGAGCTGACGACGACGCTCCTAGACCTTCGTCCAGGAAGAGAACGAGGATAGACTCTCATGCTTGAGATCAGTTGACATTGATCTAGACTGTTGCTACTTTTCTTCTTTTTCTTGCTTTGCTTTTCTTTGGGCACACTGTACTGCTTCAGGCAAATTTTGCTTTCTTAAAACTATATACTTTGAAAAGATGATGGAATGAAACAAGCCTTTTGCTGAAAAAGTGTTATATTTGTACATTTTATGCATCGCATCACATCGCATCGCATCGCATCGCATCGCATCGTATAACAATGAGATTGAATGGAAATTGAACATGCATGTGTTACCAGGTCAGGTAATGAACCAACGTAACAAATTGACTCAACAAGCAATAATAAAACCTTGACCATTTTACAACTCGATAAGCAAAGAGCAACAACTCGATAAACAAAATTGCGACAACTTGGTAAACAAATGAGCAACAACTCGATAAGCAAATGAGTAACAACTCGATAAGCAAATGAGCGACAACTCGATAAGCAAATGAGCAACAACTCAATAAGCAAATTGAAGTAACACAGGTGTGACTTTGCAAAATCAATACCGGAAGGCACTGGAAGTGGAACTAATCACAAGTTCCCAACATGTTCAACACATAGACTGCCCATTTTGAACACACAGCTCATAACACAACACTTGGTTCCTTCGGCACACAACTCATACAACGCACTGCTCATTCTGAACATACAGCCCATAACACAGCGCTTGGTTTATTCTGCATATGGCTAATCCTAAACAAACAGTCCAATCTAAAAAAATGGGATGCAAAGATGGAATCGGCAGAAGCTGAAACATACTCAGATGCTCCAAATTTTCCTCTTTTCTTTTGCTTCGCAATCCAAAACACATATATTCACTGTTCCCATATAACCTGGGTTGAACCCTACGGCTTTATGAAAAAAAAAAAAATCTTGTTTTGCACAAATGTAGAGAATGGCGCAGCACTCTGAGCACAAAACGACTTTGTTTTGAAATTGAGTTTTTAACCGGGTATTAAGCCTACGACTGACCACAGCGCACTACGACTCAACAAAGAAAAACAAAAGGCAAACAACCTAAACGCATCGAGAAACACTCGAAACGACTCAAAGCAAGAGATGAACAAAACAACAGAAGACACAACACACAGACGTGGTACAAAGGCAAGGGACCTCCTGGTCACGAGGAGCCAGTTCCTCTGGGTATTGCTTCCCACCCTTTCTCATTTGTGATTCTCACATCACTCTGGCACTCAATCTCTATTTTTTTTTTTAAAAAGCCCTTTTCTCACTTTTTCTCTCAACGCACACCTCTCTGTTCTTTAATCTCTCATTTTTTATCCCTCCCCTGGGTGGTTGATGGATGAACGGGAAATTGTGGGTTCAGAGCTTTCAGCCCTTTGTTGTTAACCTCAGTCGTGCCCTTCCTGGCGAATATGGTGCCCTTCCTGGTAAACATGTTGGCGATGGGGAAAAGACAGAACACCTGACTCAATTGTGCCCCTAGTTCATCATTTTGACCTTTTTTTTCTTTTTCTACTAAAACAAATTTAATCAATATAAAAGTTTGATTAACATGCTTGTTCAACTTTTTGATTCAAAATCATGCAGGTCAGGCTATGAGCACTGAAAATTTTTCTTTTTTAGGTCCAAGAAAAGGTCCAGTTGTGGAAAATAAAATTTTTTGAGAGAAATTAGTCAACCTCAATAAAAATTCTAAAAAACTATTTTTGCAAACGTCCACTGCTCAACGAGCACGGAACCTACCCTTGAGATGCACAACCTCGGATCCACAACAATGGAAAACTGCCCCTTATCTGAAGAACACTGCATGGTAACGGAAAGTTACCCCTTGTTCGAATGGCGACTCGTGGCAACAGAAAGTTGCCCCTTGTCTGAATAGCGTCGCAACATACTGTAAACAGTCCTCAAAGTGACGGTTACAACTGAACTCTCGGATACAAAAATGACAAAGATGATCGAAGCCATTCCATGGACACAATTGATTTGGAAGTGTTTATGGCTGGACTTCATAATGAAGTTGTCTACGTATCCCAAATATGGGAATCAAGCCTTACGTAGTTCCGATGTTGAGGTACACTCGGGTATTTAACCTCTCCTTTTACGCTCTAACTTTTGCCAAGGCCGTCCTTCCGGGTTTTCAACCTTGCGAGCTTTGTTTTTCTTTTCTTTTCATTCTTTTCATTTCTTTTTATCTCTTTTTTCATTCTTTTTTGTCTTTTCTTTTTTTTTTTTTCTTTTTTTTTCTTTTTCTTTTCTTCTCCTTCTTTTTTTTTTTTTTTTTTTTTCTTTCTTGCTCTAACTTTTACCTGGGCCGCCCTTCCGGATTTTCAGCCCAGCGAGCCTCTCAAGGGTAAAAGTGTAGCTTTGTCCATGCCAAATGGTTTTAGGGTCTCGAAGCCATCCGAATCCAAGAGAATGGCTGCTGTCTGCTGATGATGTAGAAGTCCATCCAATGGGGGCTGACTTTGCCCCTAGTGTTGTGGATAGGAACTCAGTTGTTCTTTAACAAAACTTTTTTCTTTCTTCCCTTCTGGGATTTGGCATTCTTGCCAATCTTCATTGATTTGCGGAATGGTCCATCTTTGGCTCTTCGAGCGCAACGGACATTTTTGCCCCTAGTTCTAGGGGTATTTCTGATCTAGCTTTGCAAGTTTCTTTTGACAATGTCTGACCTTCTTGATCTGACTTCCCTGCCCCTATTTCAAGGGTTGCTTCGAATCTGGCCACACAGGCCTCACATTGTGGTAGACTGTTGAACATTCTAAACCCAAGTTCAAGGTTTTGAGAGCAAAGGGGTTGAATCTCGAGGCTGACAACAATCCTAGGCTGCATAATCTCAAGAGTGATTCCACACAGGTCTTCGCAGGACCGCACAAAACATTTTTTGAAATCTTTTAAGAAAGTGGCAAATCGCTCGCGCTGAAGACAATGCAGAACCAATCTAGATCAAGCCAGGATCCTTCCTAGTACTCACACTAACACGCATGATCTCAATCATTAAGGGCTTAGCATGCCTCTCTTTCTCTCATTTGATCAAACTTTGCAAAACCCGAGAAATTCCTTCCTCTTTGTTTTCATCACAATGTTCAAAAGGTTTTGAAAAAAAACTTAGGTCAATGCAATGACTTAAAGGGCACAGAAGAAGTAGGTGAAAATGCACTGCCGTTTCATTCTAAAACTTGCTGGCACAGCAGGCTCAAGGTAGCAATAAGCACAAAAACATGAAAGCCGCAGCTGTTTTATTCAGATCTTCTGGTGTAACTGGCTCCGTGGCAGAAACGGACCCAAAAGAAAGCAAAAAGACAAGCACAAAACAAAATAGTGACCTTCGAGGTAACATCCCCGGAATCACTCAACTCCTACACAACAGGACTGACTCGATACAATAAGACAGACCCCAAACAAAAAAAACAGACTCAAAACAACACAAAACTGACTCAACACCCAAGTCAGAAACTACAAAAAAAACCAGCATTCGCAAATGCTCAACACAGTGCGTGCCACACGCTACATCTGAAGCAAACTGGGCACCGCCCGCAGGTGGTCCGACCCCTGATCACATACTTGAATTATCTTCGAAGTCCAACAACTCAGTGGTGACAGACTTTGCTGAGCTAGGCGAGAGGATGACCTCATTGTCGATCAAGTCTTCCACTTCGTAGCGAAGACGAAAGCAATTGTCGGTGGTGTGACCAGCTTGTTGATGGTACGCACAGTACTGGGTAGCATCATGTGAGAGAGGGAGATTGCTCGGGAGAGGTCGAGGCTCAAGGGGTTTGAGATGACCCTTCTCAGTGAGGATTCGAAGAGCCTTGGACAAAGGCATGTAGAGGGCATGAAAGACCCGCGCCCTCGAGGCAGATACTTAGAAGTCTGTGGACCTTTACTGGACGTACTAGCAAAAGGATCAGCAAGTGCTGCCTTGGCTCTCTGATCTTTTCGAGGTGCAGGGTTAGGATTGGAAGGAACTGTTCTGGCACAACGGTCCCTATCCCGATTTTCCCTTTGGCTTGAACTGCTCTCAGTCTGAGCGGGGAAAATATCATCCACAGTCTTAGCCACAGCTATGAGTACTTGCTGCTTATTCAACCCTCCAGCTTTTAGAGCCTCAATAGCTTACTGGAGTTATGCATAGGGATCTGTGTCCACTTTCATCTTGTTCTTTCCACTAGCCTCAGCCTAGTGGGTGATTTGGGTTGCTGCTTCAGTACGAAGCCCCGTTGTCATCGACGTATCATTGCCAGAGTTTGAGACAGCTTCAGGTTGGCTAAGCTCAATTATAATGCACCCTAGTAGTGGGGGCTCCTGCGGCACGAAGTTCCCGGCATACAATGCAGTTGGTGGTGGGGTCGACATTCTGTAGGCTAGATCAGCCACAGATCTTTGAAGGTCGCCAATCATTCCCATTAACTCAAATATGGTAGGTTCATGAGCTTGAAACAACTAGGGTTCCCAGATTGAGCGGGCGGCAGGCGACCTAGATGGATGTGGTATTTCAACATTGGTCTCATCCTGCAAGAGGATTCCTTGGTCCAATGCGGCTGCCATAACCACAATTTCCTCTGAATTTTGTGCCATCATGAGTCCACTGAACTGAACGGAGATTATGTAACCGATGACTGACGGATCAGATGAATCGGTAAGCCTTGACTGGTCTTGCCTCAATGAAGGAGAATACTGGCTTTTCTGAACTAAATCTTTGAAACTCCCCCCCTGAAAGAGAAAACAGGCAGCATCTTAGCCCAAATTTCATCAGAACTGATATAGGCATAGCTGAATAACTGTACTCTACTACTGATCACTGTTCCCTAAAATCACTGCTCAAAAACTGAATCTGATACCCACGGATATAACTGATTCTTGAAATACAGATGCCCGCAGGCCTGATACTCAGACTTGCAAACTGATACGTGCGTTCTTGTAGAGGCCAACTCAAAAAACACATAGCAAGCAAATGAGAGCCAAAACACCCTTATGTTGGGGTAGGGTTTCCCTGTCCTATTTTGTCAGGAGCTAGGGTTTTACTACGCACGCAGCGGTTTCAAACAACCTATAATCGGGTAAGCAACCTGTCCTAGTTTGGGATGGTCACTATGGATTCTGAATATGCACTAGGTCGAATGGTCAAAAAGGGTGCCTCAATAAAAACTGGGGTTTGTATTCCCATCGTGGCAGAGCCCGTAACCGATCAGCCTTATGGCACGCTTCTCAAAGCGCGCCTCCGGCAAACCATTCAGGAATAGCAGATGGCAAACACGGTGTCCTAGGCGCACCAATGCACATGCAACGTAAAGAGACACATAAGTGTAGTCAAAACAAGATATCATGAGTTCGAGTCAAGTTCTCTAACTCCCCAGCAGAGTCGCCAGAAACTGTAGACGTCCCCGAGCGTCTCGGGAGAAATCCCATTTTGTTCATTTGGGCTTACTACAGTTTAGGACTCAAATGTCACGGTTCTGAATCTAATCCCGCAAAGTGCAATGCGAGACCGATAAATCACCAAAGAGTGCAAATCCGGCAAATCGTTTTGAAAAATAGATTTTTAGAAAGAAGTGCCAAACATGGACTGCTTTGCCAGATACAGAGTCGACACCTAAATATTTTATTTTGGGGGAATTTAGGAAACCCTGACTCGTTGCCTAAGGTCACATGTCCGTCATCACCAAAGTTGCCTCGGCTCGGGAACTTGGGTATGATTGGGGAAGGTCATCTATGAGCACCCCCGCTCGCCCGATCCGAAGATCGGCCTGTACTAAACATGATATCTTGTTTTGAAAACATTGTGTGCTCTTATTCCGGTTAATTAGCTATAATTACTAGGTGATGTGCACAACACACAAGTATAGACTAGATCGCCTAATTTGGAACAAAGCATCGCATATCCGTTTGTTTGGAAAATGGTTTGAGGTTTGCTACTCGCAAGTAGGATAAAACACGGGTTTCGACGAATTATTCCAACTCAAGCAACCCAACCTTCACCCACAGGCACCTAGGCAATTATATCACATAAGCAATTAGCCTCATGGTAAGCATGCTGACATATCAACACTTACACACATGCAAGATGCTAAAGCATAAACACTCACAGTGTACTCCGAGCCAAAATAAAGAACATGTTAGTAATCAAATGTATGATCCAAGTCCATGTTAAAATGGCTAATGCATCGCAAGCAAAATGCAACTGGAATAGGCTCGGCTAATCTAAGAATGGCATGTGAAAATGCGACAACTCGATATACGTATTCAAGTTGGAATTGAAGTACTATGCAATTAGTATGATGCGCCGAGCCCGGTGCATGCAATACAAATTAATGAATGCAAACATACATAGCATATAGATGCTAATTGAAACATGTCCTAAAACTAACCATCATAAGCGGTTAAGTAAAAGGGAGAAAGACGTGGGGTTGGAAGACATGGATCACACACACGCACGGTTATTACACAATTGCGCCCTCTCGAGGGAGGGGCCGAAAGAATAATACAAATTGATTAACTAACAAGCTAATTAAATATTACACAATACTTAACTAATTAAGCAGACTAATTAAGTTACTGAAAGTAGTAAAGCAGCCTCGGGAAGAGGGAGGAATGCATGCACGTTCAGCTTCAATCGGAAACCTATCACCATACTCATGCTGCCTCTGTTTACACTGCTCTGTACTTCTGAAAACTTCACAAGTCCCAAGGAAGCTCCAGAATCACTCCCTGAGCATTGTGGTATGTCACCGACCAAGAGATGAGGCCACCGGCCATGGAAATATAGTCACCGACCAAAAGTGGGGGCCATCGGCCAACAATTATTGGCCGGCTGGCACTGAAGATGGTCGACCGGCCATATCTTCTTGCAGAATCATGTTTTGCTGCAGCAGAGGACAAACAGAGCATGTCAATGCATTTTCAAAGCAATGTTTGCACCACCACCTTCCTTATCATGTTTGAGACTCAAAGGAGTATGGTTCTCGACCCTCGGGCCATCAATCACGCATTTCAATGCATGATGGCCCAAAGTGTCAAGTGTGCATTTTAATGTCAAATGAAATGCACACAAAACAAATGAAGGACCTCCAACCTCTATCATGGTTTATCAAGAAGCAAGGGATGCAAACATGCACAATGCTATGCAACCTAGACATGCAAGCAAACTAATGCAACATGAGCAAGTGAACAAGCATGCAAAGATGCAAGCATGTGACAACATATCAAACACATGACAAAATGCAAGCTAACAAGCATACAAAATGCAACTTAAGCATACAACAATATGCAAAGGGCCAAGTATGCAACAACATGCAAAAGGATAGACTTACACCAAGATGGACAGCTCTTTAATAGGTCCAAAACAGTGGCCAAAATGCTAAGTACATGAGGGCAAATGCACATACAAACATGCATGCTAAATGGTCCAGTACTTAAGCATAAAAGGGCAACTCTTAAGCACACTTAAAAGAAGATAAATATGGACAAATGACATGCATTGTAAGCTCTGAAATCACGCATGGAGAGGTGCCAAACCCACTAAATAATGCAAGCATGGCATGCAAGAAAGCCCAAAACTTTAAACTAGCCAAGAGACTCAAACCAAGGCTACGCGAAACATGAAGCATATGGCAAGTATGACCCAAAACAGTCCTAGATCATGTCAAAATAAGCCTAAAACATGCAATGACCAAAGCACGCAATGACCAAAGCCAAAACAAGCCAAATCAAAGGGACAAAACATGAGGCATGCAAGGCCACAAAAGGGGGTTGTTATACTACACCTAATACAACCAAACATGGCATGATTTAGGCAACCAAAATCAGAGATATGACATGCTAAAATGAGCCCAAAAACCCACCTAGATGGCATCCCAAAGGCCTAGGCATGATGGCATACACAATGACACATTCATGAGGCATAAAACACATACTCTTTAAGACATTAAAGGAGTGGTAAGTGCAAGTGTCTGAGCATGGAGTATGGACTGAAATAACATTACAAGTGATGCCAAACCACTGAAATGATCCATATAGAGCATGCTAATGACTTGAGCACCCGAAGCCAACAAGCTAAATTACATGGAAGCTAAATTACATGGTAGCTATACAAAACAATGCAAGCATGACCAAGAAGACCAAAATCAGAGCTTAAGCATGCTACAACAAGGCTAAAAGCTTCATGGAGTTGAGCCAAAATCATGTTAAAAACACATGTTACAACATGATGCATGTTAAGGCCAAATCATGGGATTACAAGACAAGTGTATGAAGCATACAAGGCATGTCTAAACCATCTAAAAACAGAGGTGTATCATGGCAAAACAAAGCTTAATACATGCTGAAATGGAGCTAAAACAAACTAAACACACATACTACCACATAAGCCATTTATGCAAGCATTAGAGACAATAAGGAAAGGGGATGACCCTCTCCCTTTTGGGACCTCAAAACCACCTCTCTACCACTGAAAATTCTCTGGATTTCAGTGGTAGAGAGGTCATGCAAAGACCAAAACAATGGCCAAAAGGTATGGCCTAAAACAAGGCCTAACAAGGCCTTGGAGGGGGGAGACAATCCCAAACCTCAAAGTGACCTTAAACAAAGTTCTAAAGAACACAAAATCAAAACTTTTATCAGTTATAGTTGAAGCTTAAAACAATAAGCAAGAATGGCTAAAAGCCTAAGCAAGAAAGGGGTAACTAAAGTAAGGATGCTCACCCTTGTAGACCTTCTTTAGGAACAAAGCTCCAGCACCTTCCTTTGGTCAAAACCAGCCCAAGAACCCTAAAATCAACCTCAAGGGACCTCAGTCCAAGAGGGTAGTGTTCTAGTGTGTGTTTGTGTGCAATAGTAAGACAATACTACACTTTAAGGCACAAAATATGATCAAATAAGGGAGTATAGATACAAAACTATATCTAAACTCTCTAACCTCATTTTCAGAACCCCGAGAAGGGAGGAGGGCCTCCCCTCTTATAGGAATTCAATTCCTAAGCTTCTTGGAGAAGCTAACACAAGGGAGCAAATCCCTCCATACACGTGTATGGAGGGGGTGTAATGTGGATGCCAGCTGTGACAGCTGGCATAAAATATTTGCCAAAAGCAGATGGAAAGGGGTCGGCTGGAAAATATGGCCGATTGACCAACAAAAATGGCCGGCCGACCAAAACCATTGCCGACTGGCCAACACCTTTGGCTGGTAGCAAGAAAACAGGGCCGGTGGCCTCAAGCCAAGGCGGGTGAGGTGTGGGGATGGCCAACAAGCCATTCCCTGCCCTCAGAAGCAAAAACACAAGTGTTTGGTGCATAACCAAACACAAAGCAAACAAGTCGAGAGGTCTTGAGGCAAGGCGCGCGACCGAAACCTCCAAGAACTCAAGACGAACACGAACATGGATGATCACAGAGTGTTCAAACGGTGACGTCCAAGTCTTGAGGACAGTAAAAAATGGGGTGTCTACAATTAGTACAAGCCTCACGATAAGAGGTAGGTTCATAAGTAGAAAAGGCAGCAGACCCAACAATATAATCACGGAGATGAATAGATGGTTAAGTTACCCGGTGCGGCCGACCCGTGGGAGGATCAGTAGGGGGAAGAGCTTGCGAAGAAGGAGGAGACGGACTAGAAGGTGCAATGAGATGTGGACCATCAGGGAGAACAGTCTGGATGGGATCAGGGATCAACAAGAGCGTCTCGATGAAGAAGGAACCTGTGTCAAAGTTATTAGAGATGAGATCGAGGGAAAGATTAGAAAATATGACCAGAGTGGAGAGTGCGGGTAAGTGAAAAGAGAAGAGAGAGGAAAACATTTTGTGCTCCCAGAAAACTACATGGCGGGAGATACGAAGACACTTAGAGAGAGGATCCCAATAGCGAAAGCCTTTATGTTCAATCCCATATCCAAGAAAGCAGCAAAGATGAGAACGAGGTTCAAGCTTGGTGTGTTTATGGGATTGAAGCAGAACAAAGTAGGCAGAGCCAAAAACCCGAAGATTGGTGTATGAAGAGGGAATGCCATGTAGACGTTCAAGGGGAGTTTGATTATGGGTGACAGGGGAAGGAACACAAAGCAGTAAAGGCAGCTTTCCCCCAAAAGTTTTCACGGCACGAAGATGAGAAAAGGAGACCGCGAATAGTGTTAAGAATATGCCTATGTTTCCGTTCAGCACGTCCGCTTTGTTAGGACGTGCCAGCACAGAAGCAATGAGGCTGACTACCATGACTCTGAAGAAAGGAAAGGAAATCGGTATCCCGATATTCCATAGCATTGTCAGAGTGAAAAATTTTAATGGTCTTTGAAAATTGGGTGTGGACCATTTTGGCAAAGCTATAATAAAGATGTTTAAGTTCAGACCGAGTTTTCATGAGAAAAAGCCAAGTAAATCGTGAATAATCATCAATAAAAACAACAAAATAACGAGATCCCCCCATGATAGTAGTAGGGGATGGGTCTCAAATATCCGAATGTATGAGATCAAAAGGAGCAGGGGAAACAGAAGTACTTTTATTGAATGATAAAGCAAGTTGTTTTGCAAGTTGACAGGGTATACAATCAAAAGTATTTGGAAGTACATGACCCAATTGACCACTAGAAACCAAAGACTTTAAGCGACTAACAGAAAGATGTCCTAAGCGACAATGCCAAAGATGAAAATGAGACAAAGAGGAAGTAGATGCAGGAGCAGCGATCTGTAGGGAGTCCGGAACATGAAGTTGAATGAGTTCATAAAGACGTCCATGCTTATGGCCAATCCCAATAGTCTGTCCCGTCTGAGGGTCCTGCACCAAACAACCATTAGCAGAAAATCTGACGATTAGACCAAGCTCACATAATTGACTGATAGAGATGAGATTTAAGGTTAGAGCAGGGATATGATAAACTTGAGATAAAGATAACTAAGATGTGGAAACAGTCCCAACATGACTGACAGACATGAGAGAACCATTAGCAGCATGAATGGAGGGAAGATGAGTAAAGGGAGAGATAGAAGAAAATATAGTAGAGCTAGAAGTCATATGATTACAACAGGTGGAGTCAAAATACCAATAAGAGTTACCTGGAGTCACAGACAAAGCAGTAGGAGGAGGTGTACCAGAAGTGGAGAGAAGCTGTTTGAACATGGCCTCAACATCAATTTGAGAAAAAATAGGGGCAGACGAAGCAGGAGACTCAGAGAAATCCTCAGAGGCAGTAGCAGCAATGCGATTAAATTGACGATGAGAGCTCCCCCTAGAAGAGCTATCGCGAGAGGAGTGGCTAGTGGAAGATGACTGGGATGGATTGCGAAAACAATCCTGCTGCGGATGACCAGGACCAAGTTTGTTGCAATATCGGTAGGATTGGAAAGGGCAATGAACCAGAAGATAAGTAGAAGGAAGGCCCCGATTCTGACAATAGATGCAAGCAGTGGACCATTGGGTCGGTGAGGGCCATGACTGAGGAGTGGCAAGAACAGAGTCCACATGATAAGTCTGGAGAGTACCAAGACGAGTCTCCTCAGATAACAGCTCATAAATAGCCTGTTTAAGAGTGGGCAATGGAAGGCAATGAAGAAGAGAGGCACACACGGGCTTTAAAAAAGGGAGTGAGAGCCATGAGAAAGTGGAGCAATCCCTGCTGATTAAGATAGGTAATGAATAAAGCAGCATCTTGTCGGTGAGGCCATATCGGTTTTGAGAGAGCAAGCTGGTCCCAAACAGAATACATTTGAGAAAGAAAGTCATTAATAGACTGACTAGATTCTTGGTGCATGCAGTGAAGTTGACTCTGAAGTTGATACTGATGGGCAAGACTGGTAGTCTGGTATCAATCTCTCAAAAAATCCCAAATGTCTTTAGCAGGATTGGAAACAAAGTCAAGTTAAAAATGGCCAAACTCAAGCAGGATTTGAAACAAATCCCAAATGTTTTTTTTGCCTCCCACTGTTACGGAGAAGTTGAGGGAGCAATTTTGAAGCTCAAGCAACTTAACACGCTGGTGGTCGAGTTTGAGGCTACCTTTACTAGTTTGTCGAGGTTTGCACCAGAGCTTGTAGTGATGGAAGAATGCCGTTGCTTGGAGTTTAAGAAGAGGTTGCGGACCGGACTCCTTGTTAAGGTGGTCACGTCCATGATTAGGGATTATGGTCGTCTTGTGGAGGCAGCGGCTCACTTAGAGACCGTGATTCAGACAGAGGATGAGAGGACGAGGGGCTCCAAGCAGAGAAGTTAGGAGGTTCGGGGGGAGACTCGGGATATTAAGAAGCAAAGGGGTTCTAACCCACAACAATACTAGAGAGCACAGTCTAGGTCCACTTTTCCGGTACCGAGGTTCTAGGGGAAGTGGTCAGGGAGGGATCACTTGCTTCAAGTGTGGTCAGCTGGGCCACAAGTCTATAGTTTGCCCGCAGAAGGGAAGAGGGCAACAGTCTACACCATCTTCAGCTCATTCTCAGAGCCAGAGTTAGGAAGAGGGTAGCCGCCTACCTGTTATCAGTGTGGGCAGTCAGGGTACCTAAGAAGGTTTGCCCTTAAGTAGGTGGCACATCTAGTGTGTCTAGTTCGAGGCAGACACAGAGCCATCAGCCTACATCGCCAGCTCAAGCCTCAAAGGCCAAACAGGGAGCCTCTTCAGCTCAATCAATGTATCAAACTTATGCTCCTAGGGGTGAGTAGGTAGACCAGAGACCTACAGGGCGTGTGTATGCTGTTACCATGCCAGATTTGTTGCCAACACCTCCTGCAGTGAGAGGTAACTTCTTGTTATGTAATTCTATTACCAATGTGTTGATTGATACTGGTGTATCACATTCTTTCATTTCATCTGCAGTCGCATCAACATTGGGGTTAGAAGTGGCTCGGTTAGAATCTCCACTCAAGGTAGAGTCACCTGTCGGTGGTGAGGTTGTGTTGGACCAGGGGTGTCAAGGTTGTGAGTTAGAGATTGCCAATCGCCGACTTCCTTTTTCTTTTGTTTTGATTGAAATGTCGAGTTTCAATGCCATTTTGGGCATGGATTGGTTGTCATCCTATCGAGCCATTATAGATTGTTACGTCAGATGACTGTTTTAATTTCCTAGGGGATCGAGTTGATAGGGCCTTGTTGTCAGTGTGTGATCTGCGTGGTTGGGGCGAGCTTGGTCTCATTCTTGCTATATTCTTGGATGTTGAGAATGATGTGGTCTGAGTAGAGTTGCCAAGGGTAGTTTGCGAATACCCAAACTTCTTCCCTGAGGATCTCACTAGTTTACCACCTCACCATGAGATTGAGCTCTCTATTGACTTAATGCCTAGCACGACACCGATTTCTATGGCACCATATAGATTTTCACTTGCTGAGTTGAGTGAGTTGAAGTTTCAACTCCAGGAATTGCTAGATAAAGGCCTTATCCGCCCTAGTACTTCGACTTGGGGAGCACCGGCTCTCTTTGCCAAGAAGAAGGATTGCACATTACGACTTTGTATTGATTACCAGAAGTTGAACTGGGTAACTGTTAAGAACAAGTACCCACTACCTCGTATAGATGACTTATTTGATCAGTTGAAGGAGTCTTGTTGTTTTTCTAAGATAGACTTGAGATTGGTTTATCACCAATTGAGAGTGAAGGAGGAGGATATCCAGAAGACGGCATTCCGTATGCGGTATGACCATTATGAGTTTCTAGTGATGCCTTTTGAGTTAACTAATGCACTGGCCTTGTTTTTGATTTGATAAATCAGATCTTTCGTGAGTTCCTAGACCGTTTTGTGGTTGTCTTTGTTAATGACATATTGATTTACTCTCCCTCTGAGAAGGATCACGAGGAACAATTGCGGGTTGTGCTTGAGTTACTTAGAGCCCACAAGTTGTATGCAAAGTTCGGAAAGTGTGAGTTCTGGATAAAGGAGGTGAAATTCTTGGGCCATGTGGTATCCGAGGAAGGGTTGATTGTAGATTCCTCTAAGATTGAGGCAGCGCAAGATTATGAACAACCTAAGAATGCCTTTGAGATCCAAAGTTTCTTGGGGTTAGTTGGGTATTACCTTTGTTTTGCAAAGGATTTCTCAGATTAGCCTCACTGTTGACTAGACTAACGATGAAGGGAATTAAGTTTGTGTGGAATGAGACGTGTGAGAAGTCATTTCAAGAGCTTAAGGTTAAACTTACCACTGCTCCAGTGTTGATTATTTCAGAGAGGGGTTTGGGCTATTCTGTGTATTGTGATGCGTCTCGGGAAGGTTTAGGTTGTGTTTTAATGCAAGAGGGGAAAGTGGTAGCTTATGGCTCACGACAGTTGAAAACGCACGAGAGAACTACCCTACTCATGACTTAGGGCTAGCAGCCGTGATTTTTGCCTTGAAGATTTGGAGACATTATCTTTACAGTGAGAGGTTTAAGGTATTCTCCGATCACAAAAGTCTAAAGTATCTGTTTTCACAGAATGATTTGAATCTGAAATAGAGAATGTGGATGGAATTTATGGAGGATTACAACTTTGAGTTGCATTATCATCCGGGAAAGGCTGACGATGCCTTGAGTAGGAATTCCATTAGCAATGTAATTAGTATTGCCATTCGGGAATGGGAGATGTTGGGCGCTATTGGCAAGTTTGACTTTCATCTTGGCGAGTCTGTAGAGTCAGCAGCCTTGTTTACTATGATTGCATAACCTATATTTATGAGATAAGTTATAGAAGCCCAACGGGGTGACCACGAGGTAGAGTCCATCCGGGAAAAGATATCTAGTGGGAAGGTGGAGAAGGGTTTGAACATGTATTCTAACTCGAGTGTTAGCTATCTTGACAATCATTTCATACCGGAATCTTATAGGGAGGAGATACTCCGTGAGTTCCACCATTCGCACCTTGCGGTACAGCCGGGCGGCACAAAGATGTACCACGACCTTAGTCACCAGTTTTGGTGGAGAGGGATGAAGAGAGACATAGCCTTGTTTGTATTGAGGTGCCTTACTTGTCAACAAGTAAATGTTGAGTATCAGAGGCCAGTGGGTTTGTTGCAACCCTTGCCTATAGCCGAGTGAAAGTGGGAACATGTCACGATGGATTTTGTTGTGAGTCTTTTGAGGACTCAATGGGTTAACGATGTAGTGTGGGTGATAGTTGCACTGCAATAAATGCACGTCGTAATTTCTTACTTTTATGACTTGCTTTTTTTGCACGTCGTAAATACTTTTCCAACCATGACGTGTCTATTGTGTAGGCCGTGAATGGTAATAACGATGATTTTTTTACGGCTTGCAATGCACGTCGTAAATAATAAAACTTTCTACGATGTGTATATGACATGCTGTTAATACATCAATTATACACGACACACATACGCCAGCCATGAAAAGTGAATACTTTTCACGGCCCACACAATACCCACCGTTAAAAATATTGCACTTTTTACGACGCACATATTGCCTGCAGTAAAAAATAATGCCATTTTACGACACAATGCATGTCATAAATGGTAAAAAAAAAAAAAAAAAAAAAGCATCAAAATAAAATTTGGGACGCCAACCACCAAGAAAAAAATATATTAAAATTTTTTACTATTTTGCCTTCCTCTAAAACATCACAACGTTTCAATCTCTCTCTCTGGGATCATCTCATCTCTTCTCTTTGGTTGTGTATCTGAAATCAAAGTTATCTATCGTCATCTCATGCTTCTCTTCTCTTCTTGGTCGTGTATCTGAAATCCCTAATTCATTCTCGATCTTCGGAGCCATTGATTAGCCCCCAATCACATTGTGGGTTGAATACAAAACCTGATTTGGGGGTTTTTGAGAAGGTCTCTGTAAAAAAAAGAAGATTTCATGGTTGGGGTTGATGAGTTTAAGATCGTAGAGAGATGGGTTAAAGATAGAACGTCCTCCTTCGTTGCAGAAGTAACAATCTTTAAGAGTCACAGCAGGCATGGATCCGAGTGTAGTGACGTGCTTCCAGGTAGCGGTTTAAAGCGGGAGTGGCTTCATCGACGACAAAGAGCTCCAGAGGGACACTTGAGAAAGAGAAAGAGAAAAGAGAAAGAAACACTACATAGGAATTTTTTATAGTTTGGGATCACCACCGCCCAATGATATCAGGTCTGTCAGATCCTCTCCTATATATTTATTTGTCATCTATATATACATGCTATGTATAGGTGTACATATAGATGATAGTCTGTAAATGTTATCTGGCATTAAAGAGTTGTTTGGGGTATCTAAATAAGTGTATTTTTTGTCTTTTTAAATTAAAAAATTGAGGAAGAAAATATGGATATTTGGGTTAACTTTTTGACTTTTTGTGGAAAAATATGTAATAAAAAATTATAAAAATTGATTTGTAGGGAAAAATTAGTATTGGAAGTTGTGCAGTCGTAATTGTTGACTTTTAATGAATAGTGTTAACTTTTTAACTTTTTGAGTAATTTTTTGACTTTTTGACTTTTTTGATACATGTCAAACTTGGCCTAAGGGTCCTCTTAAGTGTGTGAAAAAATGCCTGACTAAAAAAATAAAATAAAATAAAAAAACTGTGTTGGCACGATGAGGTTACTTTGACAGCTGCACTCTTTCCGCCCTACTTTGTGCATATTTCTGTTCAAAGTTTATATGCAAGTATCACTTGGCCAAGTTTGGGAAGACTAAATAAGTGTACTTTTTGACTTTTCTTGTATTATGCGTAGAAAAAGTAGAGAGGAGATGTTGATTGATGTGACCTAAAAAAGATAAAAAGATGAAATAAGTGCACTTTTTTAGTTTAGCCAAATTTGGCCATAGTCTCCATAACTATTAACGGTTTGGTTGGCATATATATCAAAGAAAAGTGAACTGTAAATTAACACAACAGGGGAAAATTTGATGAAGTCGAAACTAAGGGTTGATAAAGCTTTAGATTCTTCTATGGTAGCTACCACATGATCAAATTTAATTGGAGGGCTCAACTTTTTTTTTATTTTTATATATCTTAGATTGTCTCATCTTCTGCTATGTTTCTATTTTTTTTTCTTAGAATTTGAATTATTGTTATTTGGAAGGACCCAAAGGTCAGCTCTTTTGTGCACTTGAATTGAACGGCTTATTACATTGTGAGGGTTATTGGACTGATAGTAAGGTGAGAAAAGGAAAGATGTAATTGAATATGTTCAGAGACTCATCAGATGTTCTCTTGGATTTGAGGTGAATTCAATGCCTCACTTTTAGTTTTGTGTGGTTAAATTGTTACCTAGGTCATCCTCTGTTGGTTCTGTTTTGTGGGTATATAGTTTTTTGATTATTTATTTATTTTTTTGCAATCTTCAACATATAGTCAAAGGAACCCTCTTTCATGTCTGGAAAAGTTGAAATTATTGTTCAAATGCATGTGAGAGCAATTCAATTTCTGAGGTGTTCTGGCACGGTTATTTTCTAGTGAAGAGGCTTCAATCTGCTTTTCTGTGTGTCCTGTGAACAGTTCTTTTGTTCTTTGCCTTATATTTTTTAAGCTGTGTTGGTATGTTGTTGTTGTGGATACATTTGATGACTCATTTCCATTCACTATTAGTTGAATTTTATAGGGGTTGACAATTTAGGGGAAATTTTATTGTTTGTCTTATGGATTCCAAGTGAAATCAAGAATTCATTATGAATGATCTCTTAGGAAGCATGTTAGTTCTTATGTTTAGATGATTTGAGGCAGTTAAGCTAGCATTGGCATGGCTATCTAACACTTTTTGCATCTGGTATTGTTGAGTCACCCACATATAGTCTAATAATTTAATACAACCTGAGGGATTAAGTGATTGTGGACATCCTTTGATCGTGTAGTGTAGCCTATTTGGTCCTGAATATATTGTTCACACAACTAAAGTCATAATGATCTCTTAGGAAGCATGTTAGTTCTTATGTTTAGATGATTTGAGGCAGTTAAGCTAGCATTGGCATGGCTATCTAACACTTTTTGCATCTGGTATTGTTGAGTCACCCACATATAGTCTAATAATTTAATACAACCTGAGGGATTAAGTGATTGTGGACATCCTTTGATCGTGTAGTGTAGCCTATTTAACATTTCTCTTTTAGTTGTGTGAACAATATCCTATTTTCAATTTTCACTCAAAAGTAAAAAATAAAGCAAAACATCTAACAATGGTACATTCTTCCAGGTATGTTGGTCTGAAGGCATGCATCACTTAGTTACCTGAGAATGGTTCTGGAGCTAATGTTACTACATGGCCTGCACGCCTTCATAATCCATCGGACAGGCTTTTTACTATAAAAATGGATGCCTACATGTCCAGAAAGGAAATATTCATATCAAAGTCAAAATATTGGAATGGTATTGTAAATGGTTATGTTAGTGCCTTTCATTGGAAAGAATTGAACCTACAAAATGTGATGGACATGAGGGCTGGATATGGAGGGTATCTTTATATTTCTTTTGCTTCTCTTCATTCATGTTAGGCTTTCTCTAATTCTGCAATGCTTTGTAATTTTGATAAAGAGAACTATTTTAACTTAAGAATTTTGTTCATGGCAGGTTTGTTGCAGCATTACATGATCATGGGTTTGATTGCTGGGTTATGAATGTTGTTCTTGTTAGTGGTTACAATACCTTGCCCGTTATTTTTGACCGTGGACTCGTAGGAGTTGTGCATGATTGGTATGGGCTATGCACCTTTTCTATATATGGTTGTGAAATAAATTCACCTGACAAATTCCATATTGTTGAATAACTGAGACCATTGAGATACTGCAAGCTTCATCCACTTAAGTCGTAACTTATAAGTTTTAATTATTTTTCAAACTAATTCATCTTTATTGCATCAAAAAAAAAAAAAAATTTTGGTCCATTGAGATTCTATAATTTGAAGGATATTTTGACTGTTAGTTTTCCAGAGTAATTTACCTAACATGTCGCAGGGTTCACTTTTTCTTTGCTTCCTCACTTAAAAGAAAACTGTATAGGGAGAAAAGAAATTAAATTCTAGTGGTAGAATGCTCCTCGAGATGGGGAAAATTATAAATGCATCAGGAGTAGGAGTAAGGAAGAAAAGTGAAAAGATTTTCTTGATTTCGTCCCCTTGAAAGACATTGGTATTGGAGGATTTCATTTGGCAATAAAGTCAATATTTAAATGCGTTGATATTTTGAGTAATGAGTATTTTTATGGATTGCTCAGAAAATGTTAAAAAAAATTTTCCCTCCTAAATTGGTGCTTGAGATTTGTAAATTTTTGCTTGTGGAAGTAGATAGAATTGGTTGATAGTTATTTTCCACTTTCCTATTCAATTTTGAAGACAAAATGGTTATTAGAAATTGATTGAACCATATAATGGATATTGAAGTCTTATTCTCTCATTTTGAAAATTTACGAACATATGATCCTCCTGGAATCACAAAATCCGAGAGCGCGAGTCGACTCTCAGAGGTATCATCTATGCTCTCTCCCTGCCATTACACAATTTTCAATAATTATATCTAAAATGTGCCTGTTTGGTGCAGCTTAAAAGCTGCTTATTTCAGCTTTCAGCTTAATTTAAGTTATTTTGATGTGTTTGGTTTAGCTTATAGCTTATAGCTTTTTGAAAGTCAGAAATCAGCTTATTCTTTGAGTGGGGCAGGAGATGCTTAATTTATAATTCAGAAATCAGCTTATGTTCATAGTTATAAGCTATAAGCTGTTTAGGCATAAGCTATAAGCACTTTCCCACAGCTCTACCAAACAGGGCCAATTGCTTGCTCTTTCATGACGAATTTTCTTATATTTATTTATATTGATTCTATATAAATAGTGGTCAACCATTTTTTACTCAATTTTCTGTTTCTTTAAATAGATGTCCCTAAATGATTCTCTATTTTCAAAAAAGCAGTGAATAGTATTACTCAATTTCCCTGAATTTCCTTCAATTTCTATTGCTGTAAGATTAGTACAACTTGGCTACTAGAGGTGATGTGAAGCCACTAAATGATAAAATCGAGACCCAAAATTGTGTGAATTCTGTCAATGGTTTTTACTTAAATATTGTGCTTTTTATACTGGACTATGCTGGGTATAATTTTTCAAACTACAAATTTGACTTTTTTAAATTAAACTTCTCAAATAGAAGTAAAAATTAAAATATACAAACAAGAGAGTGTATATATTTTTTGTATGAAATTGTTGTGTTGGAAAACCCTCATCCATCTCAATATTCTCTCTTTAGCTACATATTTGGAGGAAATCAATTTTGATTGGTATATGGCTTGTATATGGGAAGAAATTTTGTGTTTGTATATATGCGGAAAGAAAATTTTGGGTATCTTGCAGAATTCCATGTTCTAAGCAGTTTTAGATGGATCATGGATAAGCCAAGTCTATTTTCTCAATGTTTTTAGTTTAAGAACAAGTAGCTCTGTTCTTGAAGTGGGTGACTAGTTCTTTTAGTGGCACTAGGAGTTGATACCCATCTTATTGATATTTTTGCAGTAGACTGGCAGCCTTTTTGGTCCTTATTTTTTTCCGGTCAAATGTGGACTCATAATTAAAATAGGTTCTCTAACCGATCATTTTTCCTCCAGGTGACCCAAGCTGAAAATGGTACTTTTGCATTTGAATCACTTAGGAATTTAATGCAATATTGATTGTGGGATTGATTGAAATTCCCTTATTGCTGTTGTTTAGTAGGTTTTTATTCTTTATTAATATTTTCAGCTGCACAGCTTTTTTTTCTACCCTATGCATTCCATGTGAAAAATGTTTTGTTTGAAATATTCTTTATCAAATTATGCATTAATACCTTTGTTAATACGTTCATAAACTTCATTCAACGTTTCCATGTTTTGCAATATTTGATACATGATTGCGATATATCCGTCAATACATCCTTATTTTGCTCTTAATATCTTTATTAATACGTCCTTATTTTTGTTCTTCCATTATTCCTCGACTGTGCTTCTTGTAGATGGTCATGCCAATTTTTCCTTGCATGCAATTGAGTTCTATGGCAGAACTCTTTTTATATTGTATTACTGCTATAAATGAACACATATTCTGTGTAACTCATGTTATCCTTTTTATTTATGTGTTTTTGTTTTTATTGCTTCTGCTTAACCCATGGATTGTGTGACTGGTTTACATCATTCTCAAATTTATTTTTCACTATGATAGGATTTGGGCAAATCGGCAGTCAACTGCTAGGTCAAAGGAAAGGAAGATGAGGTACATAGCTGAGCTTGAAAGAAAAGTTAAAGCCCTACAAACTGAAGCAACCTCATTGTCTGCTCAATTGACCCTGTTGTAGGTAGATTCTGTCATTCCATACAATGTCTAAATGTTTGGTCATAGTGACAGGTTGTATCACTTAGCAAGTCATTTTTTGAGTACATGATCTAGCTTATTTATTTTCTTGTTGGATTGCAAAACAAAGGAGGGTTTCTAACCATGAGGATAATTTTGTAGCTCTGTTTAAGGGAAATAGTCTATTTTATAGCTCTATTTAAGGGAAATAGTCTATTTTACAGCTCTGTTTAAGGGAAATAGTCTATTTTTTTGCTAAATTTGCTCATGAATCCCAATTGGTTAGTTAAGGGAGTTGTTAGATGGAAACTTACTGCTAATGATGTATGTGTATGTAGATGGTCCTCAATCAATTACTATCTAATAATTAAAAAGATGACCTTTTCTCACTTTTTCTTTTTGGTGTTGGTCATGCAAAACAATATATAATATAGTAGTTTTTCTAGCTCTTTCAATCTAAGAAGTAATTTAATCAATTGGAATAACAATGAACCTTTAAGTCAAGCACATAAGCAAATTTTCTTCCCAACACTATATAAATTAATCTAGACAAGTTGGTTCCTTCTAAATAATAGTTTTTTTTTTTTTTTTTTTTTTTTTCTCTTTGTACTTCAATTATTCAGAAGCAATTGTCTCATTTGCTTTTATTATGCTTTTTGTGATTAATAATTTGAATTGAATTTTAGCTTATTTTGGATGGCATTTATATATAGGATTGCACATAGCTTGTGCATTGAATTGGATTAAAAGGTAAGTTTTTTTTCAACTTAAGAATGTGCTTGATTCTTTGAAACCATATGTTTAATATTGTCTGTAATTTTGTTGTTTACCTATGAATATGGACATGCAATGGAGAACAGAAAACATGTGATTATCACCTTAATTGTTGCTGGTGTAATGCAGGAACTTTGGCAGCGGAGGGTTGAGAATTATTGGAATCTCTTGAGTCTAAAGATAACATTTGACACTCTGAGCAATTTGATGGACATGAAAGCAAATCTAGGGTCATTTGGAGTTGCTCTGAAGGAAAAGGACGTGTGGGTGATGAATGTTGTCCCTGAAGATGGACCCAACACACTCAAGATAATATATGATAGAGGCCTGATTGGCATCTGTCACAACTGGTATGAAATCGACTAGTTATTTTCATACTAAGTAGCACGGACACGCGACACGATACGGACACGACACAGACACGCGGACACGCAAATTTTTAAAAAATAGAAGACACGACACGCTGGGGACACGTTCAATATATATAATTAATTTTATTTATTATATGTCATAAAATATATAATTATTCATTGAAAGGTAATAAAAAAAAATGCAAAATAACACTAACAAAAATTAAAAAAATCAGAAATTGCATTGCTTGAAGGCAATGCTATATTCAAGAATCACAAATTGGTTCCTATAAAATAATAATAACAATACATAAAAATAAATAAAAATAACAAACAGATAGAATAAGTTAAATAAAGAAAAAAAAATTAAATAAATAAAAACAGTAAAAGAAAGGACTGATTTTATTTATTTATTTTATTTATAAAATAAAATAAATATTTATGAGTGAAGAAGAAATAAAAAAAAAAAACAAATTACTATTTTTATTCCTTTATTTAATAAAGGACTGATTTTTTTTTTTATTTATAAAATAAAATAATTTTTTTCTTTTGTTTGTATTTGTTATAACAGGGTCGTCGACTCATAGAGGAGAGAAAAAAAAGAAAAGAAAAGAAAAGAAAAGAAAAACAGAGGCAACGCAGCACAGAAACGAACGAAGGGAGAAGAAGAAGAGAGGAACAGGAGCAGCGAAACGTACCTAGGGTTGTCGATCGTCTGCTTCTCGCGATCGTCTTCTACTCGCGATCGTGTTCTTAGGGTTTTCGATCGACTCTTTGATCAGGTTCGACTCGCGATCTAGGTCTTCTCCCCTTCGATCAGGTTCGACTCTTTCTTCTCCCATTCGACTCGCGATCGTCTTCCTTTTCTTTTTGTTAATTTTACACTTTGACCCTGTTTAAGTTTCAAAAATTATGTTTTCGACCTCACGCGTGTCCGTCGCGTGTCTGGACGTGTTCAGAGCGTGTCCAGAAAACAAAAAAAATAATAAAAAATGGGACACCTCTGCAGACGTGTCAGACACGTGTCAACCGCGTGTCTGTGTCCGACGCATGTCCGACACTGATACGTAGCCTCCGGGGAGGTGTCCGTGCTTCTTAGTTGTCATATTTATTATCAACGCTATCATATTTTTTTCTTCCATCTCTAGTAGTATCATGGTTTGCCTGCTGGTCCCCAAGGACTCTTTATGGATCACAATATTAATTGTCAGTATTTCAAAATTTCAATACTTAAAATGTTGTTAATTGTTCTTAAGCACCCATGCAAGGAGAAATCTATACAATGTGTGGAGTGAAAGTACCAATTTAGAAGTTCGACAAATACATAAACCTACCAAATGATTCCAAGTGGCAGTTAATGATTTTTGTTTCTGATTACCTTGGACTAATGTAACATTTTTGACTTCCTTTAATTTGATAATTTTTTATATTTAGGCCTAGTTTGGCATAATTTTAAAAAGTCAAAAAGTCACTATCCTATTTAAGTCACATCATCTTATTTAAATCACATCATCTTTCTACCACATCACTTCAAACCCAACTCATATTTCATGTTTTTTTCGTAAAAAGTCAAAAAGTGCACTTATTTAAATCATTCCAAACAACCCCTTAATGTCATTTTCAACCTTCTAGATAGCCTTACCGAAAAAGGGGTTCATTTCCTTTGTTCATGGAACTCATTGAAATTTGAACGTACTGTGATTCTGACATATAATTTTTGCTTGATGACTGGCCTATAGGTGCGAAGCCTTCTCAATGTACCCCTGGACGTATGATCTACTTCATGCTTGGACTTTGTTTTCCCACATTGAAAAAAAATGCATGGAAGGGTGAACTTGTTATTAGACACAAAAAACTTCACTTGTAAACTAAATTGAGTGCATAGTTAATTTGGTTGGATTTTCATGCAAACAAGAAATGCAATAGGGTTAATTGCTTCAGCTATTGCTGCAGGTTTAGGTGCCTTAACACATACATTGGGTATTTTCGTCCCTGTGATAGGAGCAAGTGGATTTGCTACAGCTGCAACTGCAACTGCAACTGCTATAGGAACTGTTGTCGGTAGTTTTAGATAATCTCTTAATAGTTGTCGATATGTTTAGAAAGTTAGATATGTATAGTTTTGGATGGTTTAAACTTTTTGTACAATTTAGAACTTAAGGATATAGTCTTCGAATGTTTGAAATTTATAGACAATTGTTGAATGTTTATAATTTAATGGTATAGTTTCTTTTTGATGTTTCAAATAATATTTTGGTGGTTGATTGATGTTTTGTGATGCTTGTTTGTAATATTTGTTAGATTGTACAAAATTGGTCAAATAGAACCTGCTGAATTTAAAAAAAAAAAAAAAAACTGCATATTCTACGGCAGGCATAATAAGTCGTCATATTACATATTTTATGACGCGCAATCAGCGTCGTTATTTGTCTCACCAATTAACGACGTGCAAAAGTAGTCGTAGAAAAAGTAACAACACATAAAATCTGTTGTTAAATAGTTTTTAACGGTGTACTATAGCATGTCGTAGAAAAAATAACGACGACGCACAAAATCTGCCGTTAAATAGTTTTTAACGGCATACGAAGCATGTCGTTAAAAGTGAATGACTTTTCATGACTGGTCATAATATGACGCGCGTTGCATGTCGTAGAAGGGCTTTTACGGCGTACATTGCGCACCGTAAAAATTCTTTTTTGTTGTAGTGTTGATCGATTAATTAAGTCAGCACACTTTGTACTGATACACACAAGTGACTCAGTAGATTACATTATAGACCTTTATGTTAGGGACATAATGCGACTTCATGGGGTCCATATAACTATTTTTTCGGATAGAGATTCATGTTTCATGGCTCGATTGTGGTAGAGCCTACAGAATGACTTGGACACTAAATTGACGTTTAGTATCGCCTATCATCCTCAGAGTGACGGGCAGTTAGAGCGTCCCATTGAAATCCTAGAGGATATGCTTCGGAGTTGTGTTCTTGACTTTAAGGGGTTGTGGAAGAGGCACTTGCCTTTAGTGAAGTTTGCCTACAACAATAACTTTCAGACGAGTATTGGCATGGCACCGTTTGAGGCCTTGTATGGCCAACCGTGTAGATCTCATTTGTGTTTGGCTGAGGTGTTTGACGCACCTATGTTAGGCTCTGAGTTAGTTTGGGATACAACAGAGAAGGTTGCATTTATCCGTAAGAGATTCGTTAGCAGAGTTATGCCGGCCATAAGAGGAAACCGTTATCATTTGAAGTGGAAGATCATGTTTTCTTGAAAATATCACCCATGCAAGATTTGATGAGGTTTGGGAAGAGTAAAAAGTTGTCTCCTAGATTTATTGGGTCTTTTAAAATCCTAGAGTGTGTTGTAGGGATAGTTTATCGTTTGGCCTTGCCGCCACATCTTTCCAAGGTCCGTGACGTGTTCCATATCTATATGCTTCAGAAGTATGAGCTAGATCCGTGACATGTGTTGGATTGGACTGAGTTGGAGGTAAAGGTGGATGCCTTATATGAGGAGAGACTGGTTAGAGTCTTAAATACATGGGACCAAGTCTTGCGAGGTAAGACAATTCCATTGGTAAAGTTGTTGTAGAGATACCACAGGATTGAGGAGGCGACTTAGGAACGTGAGGTGAAAGTCCGTGAGAAGTGCCCGGACCTTTTTGCTGATGTTTGAAATTTGTAAAATCTTGTTATGTTCGTTAAATGTAAAACATTGCACATGTTATGGAAAAAGTGAATTGCATATTCAATATTGAAAACCTTGTTCATTGTTGCTATGAGATTGGATGGTTGGTGGATCGGTCATGGTTAGGAGAATGGTTGGATCATTGTTTTATTGATTTAAATACGGTGGTTATTGTATTCATTTTAAAATTTCAAGGACGAAATTTCTTAAGAAGGGAAGGTTATAACGATTCCGGTTTAGACCCAACCCATTTATTGTTTTGGATTCAGGATATCTTGTCTTGTATCACCATTCATGTCCTTATTCATCTTGTGCTTCATTGAGTTTGGATATTGGAGTATCATTGTCGTGTTTAGAACATGATGGTAGCTTGTTTTTCAAAAGAAATTTTGTCTAGCAGTTTGCTTGTTTTCTCAAGCGACGCTTCTTGCGTTCGAGCAGTCTTTTACAGTTTGCAAATTACTAAGATCTTGATATCTACGCTCAAGCGATACTTCTTGCACTCAAACGAATTTTTGCAGGTCTGAATTACTGGAAGGGTTGCATTGTGCGCTCGAACGATTATTCTTGCCCTCGAGCGATGTCTTCGTTGTGTCTGGTCGCTCGAGCGATATACGCATATATCAATCCAAAAAGGGTTACTTTTGAGTCATTTTGTCATCTCTCTCTTTCTAAAACACTCCTAAACTTAGATCTACTTACTCTCTCTCTAAAACACTCCAAAACTTTGATTTACTTACTCTCTCTCTAGAAACCCTCTCTAAAACTCAAATACATCTTGATCTATTGATTTCTACACCATAGTCCCTTTGATAAAAAGGTAGAGCTCAACTAGAGCTTCGTTTTGATCGGAGCAAAGTTGTTTTTCGACTTCGTCAAATTTCAACTCTTCTTCTTCTTGGGTCTTGTCTTTGTGGTAGGGACTACTTTGACTCTTTTTATGATTTTTAGCTTAGTTATTTGATTTTCTAAACAATATAGTGATTTGGGAATTTTTGGATAAAATCTTGGGTTTGGTTTTGAAATCAAAATGAGCTCTTGTATATGATTGTTGCCTTGTAAAAGTGGTTGGGCTGTGCTATATGGTGGATTTTATTCATGGAGATTGATTTTTAAAGAAATGGGATTTTTGCCCTAAATTGTAAGAATTTGATTTTTGAAAAGAGGAAATGGAATTGATGTTGGTTTTATGGAATTGGAACAATGATGATGATGGTGATGGAGTTGGATATGACTTATCACTCCTAATTGGAAATGTTGGAAAGCATATCTGTGTTGAGAATTATTTATCTGTTAAAGATATCTGTTTTTGACTATCAGTGGAGGATAACTATGATTGTTGTAGAAATTGCATGAGAATTAGGTGAATTGAAACTATTTTCTCATCCATTTGCATTGAGCATTGTAGGATATTTAACACATTGAAAATGTTGTTTTGAGAAAAATGGGTGAATACCTTTGTGAATCTGGATAGGACTGTAGTTGTGGTATTGTGTTGGCTTGTGTGTCCTTGGTGAAAGTCCAGAAACCCGTACGGTTAGGTGTCAAGCCCTCCGGTTAATATTGATAAAAATGACAAATTGGTAGTGCTTGTAGCCTAATTGCAAGCATGTCCTAGAGATTCTTAATGTTGTAGCCACCACTCAATTTTCTGTTGTAAGACAAATGGATTCTTGAATTATGATATAACCTAGCATTGCATGGTTTTTGGAAAGAGATATAAAATGTTTTGACACGGGCATTGTATATGCATTCACCTTATAACTCTGTTAAGATTCATACACTGTGTTAGATTATTTTTAATGGGCTTTGGCTTACCCTATGTGGAAAACCATTTTTGGGTGCTGCTGATATGCCTCCGCCAAGTCAATAACTTGGGAGGACTTGGAGCCAAGAGCTTTGTAGACACTCAATTTTTGACCACCCTTAAGACTTTAGCGCCTTACATTGAACACTCAATGATGATAATGTTATGCTCTACAATCGTTCAATTTCTTCAGCAAAAGGCTTCGATTTTGAGTTTTAGAACCTAAAAACTTGCACCTCCTTTGGATCAAAACCTAATTTTTTTCTAGCCTGACCACTCAGAGGCCTACTGGCCAAAAAGTGGCTAGCAGGAAAATTTTTATTGGCCAGCCGTCCTTGTCCATGATCGGCCGACCATGTTCAGCGCTAGGCAAATATTTTGCAGCCAGCTGTCCTCCATGTACATGCCTTGCATTAGTTAGCTCAATACAAATATCTCCGACAGGAGAACTTATTTTTCTATAAATACTTGACCACCTCTCATGGTTTTATGTTAGAAATTTTTGCTATGAGCCAAAGACTTGCCAAACACTCGTCCTCTCTCTCTTGCAATATACATACACTATATATATACTTCCTAAACCAAAAATTTAAGGCTTCTTGCTGAGATTGTTGAACCCAAATTTCAGCCTTTGAGAGTATTCAACTTGTGGTTTGTGAACAAAAGAGTATCCTCTCTTCGAGAGGTATAACGTTTGACATCTTTTGCTTTGTTTACACTACTCTTTTCTTCTCTTTTTCTTGTTGTTGATACAATATTTTGGACTGATTTTAAGTGCTGAAACTTGTGATTAAAAAGCTACCAAAGGTGGAGGGGTTAACCACCATTTCTTGAACCTTATCGTATAGCTTTTATCCTTGTTTTTTCACTTGTTTCTTTGCTTTTATCTGCTGTTTTTCAAAGTTTCCAGAGGCTAAAATATGTGATTTAAAGGTCCAAAAAGTGGAAAGGTTAGCCACCCTTCCTTAGGCTTGCTTCCTAGTTTTGTTCTCTTCTATTTTGGTCTATATTTTCCACTCATTTCAAACTGATTTCAGCATTGTTTTGGGCTAATTAGGGGTTGTTTAGTGTATTTATTTATTTTATGCTTTGAATACTATGCATGTATTATTGCAAGTCCTCAAAGATTTGGTGGTTTAGGCCATAGATATCAATATATTTGAATTGATAGCTTTCTTTACATAATTTCCATGTAAATATTCATATTTGTCATGATCGTCTTTGCATAATCATCTCTGCAACCTCCCTCCATTCTTTGTTTATTTTGATAAAGAGTTGAATCAAACAAAAGATTGTTGTTCAAAGCACAAGAAAGAGATCTTCTATGCTTAATGGTTTAATCTCTTTGAAGGTTCATTACCAAGGCATTACATCTCTCCTATGCTAAGCCCAATCTCTGGTTTGATGCTATCTTTATCGCTTTTTGACTTAATGGACGTAATTATCAATTTTGGACAAAAACGAAGAAAAGATAAGAAAATGGCAAGGTAATGTAAAAGAGGCTAATAAAATTAGGGTAAAAAAGGTAATCAAATTGAGTTGGGTTCAATCGGACGTTATATTGAACCTATTGTGTCTTGAATCACTACATACTTTATAGTGATGTTTAGTGATTCAAGAATCAAGGTCTACCACTTCCCTTGAGATAACTCCATGATAGGGAGGAGGTATTGTTGGTCTTTCATTTCTTTTATTGAGCCTTTATCCTATCGGTTCTAAGATCATCATGTAACAAATGTGCGAATATTGATGATTTGTGAACCGAATCTACTCCTCCCTTAATCATCTTCATGATAAGGAAGGGCAGAGATGATAGACATATCTTGGAAACACTCTGTTGTTTTGATTTTGTGGTAGCAGGCCAATCCCCAAAAACAGTGGCCGGCCGACCACCTTTTTGTCTGACCAACCACTTTCCAAGGCCGGCTGGCCACCTTTTATTGTGCAGACAGTGGTATTTTTGTGGTAGAATAGAGCAAAAATAGAGGCCACAAACATAATTATTTTCTAATTGTAAATAGAATAGATTCTGGCAGCAAACAGAGAGGTTTTCGGGAGGCTGTTCTCGGTTGTGCGCCCGTGGCTCCTCGCTTCCTGTTCCATTAATTTAGTACTTTAATATTAGTGTGCTGTAATTAATTAGTTAGTTTTATTCAGATTTGTAATAATTAGTTAATTTAGCTTATTCATTTATTTGGTGTTGTAATATTTAGTTTAATTCGGACATTTATTCAGACCCTTTTGTATGAGGGCACACTTGTAATATTGTGCATGTCTTCTAACCCCCATTCTTTCTCCCTTCTATTTACTTACTTACAATGGTTGCATATAGTATCATATTTTGGTTTCATATCATTACCATGTGTAAATATTCATTTTTGCATGCAACAGGTTCAGTTCAGCATTCTAACATTGTTGTCATTTCTCATTTACTTGAATACGTGCACTATCGCATGCTTTGAGTTGAACCATATGTAATAAATCGAACATAGTAGTTGCGTTTTGTATGTGTTGTATTAGTCACTTGCATATTAGAGCATGCATTTTTCTAACTATTTCTTCTATCTTGGCTTGCCTTGGTTGAGTACTAGGTGAGAATTTTTTCTTTAACATATTGCAAGTGTGTTAGTGTTGCCATATCAAACATAATACCATGAGGATAAGTGCTTATTTGATATACCTCTTTGCATGCCTATGGATGAAAGCTATTTCGCTTAAGTTATGATGATTTTGATTAATGTAACTATGAGCTTGCTTTTTCAAGTAACACATATCCAAAAATCTTTTCAAACAAACACGAAATCAAAGTGTTCCAAAGTGGGTGAAAAAGTCTATACTTATGTGCCTCACATAGTAATGTTAGCATATTAATAATCAGAACAAGAGCATATAATGTACATAAAAATCACATCATGATTAGTTGAGGCCAATCTTTGATCGGATGAGTGGGGTGCTCAATTCATGACCTTCCCCTCTCATACCTAAGTTCTCGAGCCGAGACACTTTGGTTATGACGGACAAGTGGCCTTTGCCACGAGTCACGGGTTTCCTAAATTTTTCAAAAATATTTAGGCGGCGACTCTGAATTTGGCAATGCAGTCCATTTTTAACATCTCTGATGATTAATGGATTTTTTAAGATTTGCCAGATTTAGACTCTCATTTGTTTAATCTATTTCACATTGCACTTGTGAAACCAGATTTAGAACCACGGGAGTCCGAACTGTAGGGCTGTCGTATCCAATGAGACTAAATCCCTCTGAGGAGCACGAAAAGCAAGCTACAAGCTTCAGTTTTTGTTTTTGTTTTATTTATTTTGTACAAACCTAAGGTTTTATTTGTATGGAGTTTAAACTCACTTTTGTTGTAACTAAACACCGTCCTGGAAAGTTGTAGCCAATAGGGCATTACTATACTTGTTTAACTCTTATTTCATATCTTTTGCCATGGCACAAGCTATATATTCAGGGTTAGGACTTTTTAATGTATCATTGCATGTGTTACACTTTTGTAAAGAGATGAAACCTTATGAATGGAGGAACATTATATTCAGACATCTGTTATTAATTAGTATATGTCGTGGGTTAATCTTGGTGTAATTAATTCGGGGCATTACAAGAAACTAGTTTCTGTGCCTATAACCCCCATTGGCCAGGGTCCAAATCATAGTTAAACTATAGTGATGTTCAAAATTCAAATAATAAACTCTTTTTAAATAAAGTGTTCAATATTTTCAAAATAAATATTTGATACAAACTTTAAGAGTAGTTTCACAAAATATTCAAATAATTTTCAGAATAATATTTGATATATTTTATACTTGACCTATAACGATTCTGATTTATACCCGACCTATTTATTGTTTTGGATCCAGGTTCCTTATTTTCTCTGGTTGGTTATATCCTTGTTCATCTTATTCCTTGATGAATTTGGTTGTTTTAGTATTGTGGTTGAATTTGAAACAGGTTGTAAGTTCGTTTTCCAAAACAGTCTTTGCCAAGGTTGTGGTTAGTTCACTCGATTGGTGCTTCTTGTGCTCGAGTAGTCTTTGAGAACTCTTAGTACTTTTGGAGGACTGTAAAAGTACTGGGAGAGTATTTTTCTTGCTCGAGCAGTGTTTCTTGCGCTCGAGCGGTCTTGGATCGATCAATGCTTCTTGTGCTCTAATGGTCTTTAGGAACTCTCAGTACTTTTACAGGCCTGCAAAAGTACTGGAAATGTGTTTTTCTCTGCTCGAGCGGTCCTTCTTGCTCTCAAGTGGTTAGCCTTTGTCTGCAAAACTTCTAAGAGTATGTCATTGTGCGCTCGAGCAGTACTTTGTTCGCTCGAGTAGTCTCTCTATTTGTGTCTAATCACTCAAGCGATGTTTTGGTCGCTTGAGTGGTCTACGCGTATATCAGTTCTGAAATGTCACTTTTGAGTCATTTTCTCATCTCTCTCTCTCCTTACATTTCAAAAACCTAGATTTTCTTCCTCTCTCTCTAGACACCATATTTAAACCTCAAATACACCTCAATCCATTGATCTCTACACCTTAGTTCTTTTGATAAAAAGGTGGAGCTCACCTAAAGCTTCCATTTGATCGGAGCAAAGTCCATTTTTGACTCCATTGAAGTTTCAACCTTGGTCTTGCTTGTCTTCTAACTTGAGGTAAGGATTTCTCCACACTTTAGTATGATTTTTAACTTATTTATTTGCTTTTCTAAACAAGATTTTTGATTTGGAGATTTTTGGATAAAACCTAGGGTTTCGATTTTGAAATCAAAAGAGAGGTTTTAAAAATGGGTTCTTGGAAATGATTGTGGGAATGTGTTTATGGTTGAAATGATGAAATGACAGATTTTTATCCATGGAATTGATTTTTAAAGAAAGGAAAATTTTCCCTAAAATGTAAATATTTGATTTTGTAAAGTGGAAACTGAAAATAATGTTGGCTTTACGAAATTGGAAAGATGATGATGATGATGGTGGTGGAGTTGAATATGTATTATCGCTCACATCTTGAAATTTTGGGAAGTTTATCTTTATTGGAAGTTATCTATCCATTTAGAGATATCTGTTTTGGGCTATCAATGGAGGATAGCTATGATTGTTGTAGAAATTGCACGAGAATTAGGAGAATTGAAACTAAATTCTCATCCATTTGCATTGAGGTTTGTTGCATATTTAACACATTGAAAATGTATATTGTTTTGAGAAAAATGGGTGAACACCTTGGTGAATTTGGGTAGGGGTGCAGTTGTGGTATTATATTGCTTGTGGGTCCTTGGTAAAAGTCTAGAACCCGTGCGATTAGGTGCCGAGCTTTCCGGTTAGTACCGAAAAAAATGGCAATTGCCAGTGCTTGTATAGCCTACTTGTAGACACATATCTAGAGATTTCCAGTGTTGTGTTCACTGCCCTATTTTCTAAATTAAGGGAAATAATTTCATGAAATGTGATATAACCTAGCATTACATTGTTATGGAAAGAAATATAAAATGTTTTGGCATGATCATTGTATATGCATTCACCTTATGACTTTGTTGAGATTCATACATTGTGTTAGAGTATCTCTACTGGGCTTTGGCTCACCCTATTGTAGACACCCCATTTTTGATGGCTCTTTAAGACTTGGATGTCCTTACAGGTACATCTGTTGATGAGTCAGTTTGCTCACTAGGCGCTCGAAGTCCTCAGCAAAACGCCATAACTTTGAGCCTTTCAAACCCTGAATCCTTTTTGCCTCATTTTTGGACCATGCCTTGGTCTTTCCAGCCTGCAACCTCTGGTGACCCACCAGCCATCCCTAGAGGCTGCCGGCCATCACTTTTGGTTTGCCGGCTACTGATGTGGCTTTTTAGCCACCAGTGATGGCCGGCCGACCACTAGTGTTTTCTGCAGATATTTTATGCCAGCTGTGCCAGCTATTTGCACAGATGCATGCATCTTTCCACATATTGAGCGCTGGATCTCCTTGTAGAAATTTCATGTTTTCTATATATAGGGACCCTCATGTTTTGGGGTTAGAAAATTTTAGACTTAAAATTTTTCTCTCTCTCTACAAATCTCTATCTCTCTACAAATTATCTACACTTTTGCCTACTGACACTACACTCTTGCCTGTACTTCCTTGACCAAATCCCCTCACCTTTGAACTAAGGTTCCTTGAGACCTTTTTGGAGCTCTTGAAGTTGGTTTTGGCTTGAATTGTGGCCTAGAGTTACTTTTCTCTTCAAAAGGTATAATACTTGGTTTGTTAGTTTGCTTTACATACTTGTTTTCCTATCTTTTTCCCACTATTTTGGGCTGTTTTTGAACTGTAAAAACTCTATTTTTGTGGGCTAAAATTGGTGTTTTTGGCCATTTAAGGTTAGGGAGTGGTTCACTCCTCTTCATTCCTTGTTTGTAAGGCCATTTCACATTTGTTTCCCATTTTCAAGCCATCTTTTTTTGGGCCTTTCAACACTGATTTTTAGAGCATTTTCAGTGGTAAAAATCAAGCTTTGAAGTCCAAATTTGGAGGGGTTAGCCTCCCCTCCTTGTGTCTTGTTTGCTAGCCTAGTTAGCTTATTTTTCTAGCTTGTTATAGCTTTATTCCATCATGCTTTAGGCTCTATTTTGGACTGTTTTTACTCTGTTTTGGGTTGGTTATTGCATTTGAGTCTTATATTGCATAGTCGTAGTGTAATATTGCATAGTTGTAGTGTAATAGTCCTCACAAACTTGGTGTTTTAGGCCTTTAAACACCACTTGTTTGAGTTGATTGCATGTTTTAGTGCTTTTCACACTTAATTTCAGCACTAATCATCTCTATAACCTCCCTCCTTTCTTGGCTTTGAATTTTGCTTTGAAAGTGGTTTCAAGTCACTTGTTTGCCTAAGTGTGAAATTGAGGTTTCATACTTAATGGTTTAATCCCTTAGAGGGTTCATTACCAACGGTATGATGCTTCTTTCATACCCAAAGCAACTTGTGTTTTGAGCCTTTGTTTCATTAGTGGACTTTAATTCACATTTCAGATTTAATTTGATTAAAGGATGGTTGGTAATCTAAAATGAGTAACTAAAACTTAGGACTAAAAGATGAGGAAGATAATAACTTGGTGTGTTCAATCGGACGTTAATTGAACACATGGAACTTGGACCATTTCATACTTGCTAGTGATGAAATGATCCGAGTCTCCAAGGTCACCTTTTCCCCTTGATCTTTCATGAAAGGAAGGAGGTTTGTGTCTTGTTGTTACATTTATTGAGCATGCACATCTTGAATCGCAAGCCATCATGCAATGAAATTGCTTGAGTTGGTGGTTTGTGGCTTAAGTTCACAACTCCTTGGATTTGCATATGAAAATGAGGGGTGAATTGTGCAAACAATCCTTGAAAATACCCTATATATGCTCTATTTGTCCTTTATTGCAACAAGATGAACCAGTGCATCAGTGGCATGCAGGCCACTTTCCTTGGCCAGCAGGTGGCCGGCAGACTACCATCCATTGCCGGCATACCACTTTCATGGCCAACAGGTGGCCACCAGTCTTTACCAGTGGCCGGCTGTCCACTGATGCAAACCTTAGTAGAGTGTTGGTAAGGTGGAGCAAAATGGTTCTGGAAATGTTTAACTCTGCAAACAGAGGCTTTCGGGAGCAAAACGGAGGTCTTTTCAGGTGGAGATCGAGCATGCACATATACATCTTCCATTTCCCGAGGCAAAGTAGATAATTAGCTTAGTTTAGTTACTTAGTTTAATTATTAGTTGCAATTGTTTTGTAATTATTTAATTAGTTAGTTAGCTAATTGGTTCATTTGTTGTTGTAATAATTAGTTAATTAGTTTAATTAGTTATTCCTTTCGGTTTGTAATAATTAGCTTAGATTAGCTTAGCTTAGTTATTCATTCGGACTCTCCTCCATGAGAGCAAAATGTTATAATAATGTGTATGTCTTCCAACCCCACGTCTTTCTCCCTTTTATTTTACTTCTTTTGATGGTTAGATTAGGAGCATTATGTTTCAATTAGTATACCTTATGCTTGCATCCATTCATCTTGTCTTGCATGTATCGGGCTCGGCACATCATTCTAACTGCATTGTTGTTTAAATACATTCTTTGAATATGTGTTTAACCGCATGTTATCAAAATTGAATCGCATGCCATATTAGTAGTCGAGCCTATTAGTTGCATTATTGCATGCGTTGTCTTAGACATTTGGCATAGTTAGAAATCACGCATTTTTGTAACTCATATCTTTTTGGCTTGGAGTACTAGGTGAGTTTTTAGTGCTTTAACATACTTGCATGCATGTGAGTGTTGCCATGTCTAGCATGGCCATGTTTAACTGCTTGAATGCCTGTGGATGAAGGTTGCTTGTTTAAATTGAAACGATTCAATAAACATATGTTTAAGCCCACTTTTTTTAGTGGCAAATTCGCAAACTTTAAGCCCACTTGAGGTGTCAAAATCAAACCCTTTTCATAAAACAAACATGAAATTGAGTTGTTCTAATTTGAGCAAACTAGTCTGTACTTGTATGCGTGCATCACATAGTAATGCTAACTTAATAACCGAAATAAGAGCACATAATGTTGATAAAAATCATATCATGATTAGTAGAGGCCGATCTTTGATCGGGTGAATGGGGGTACTCAATTCATGACCTTCCCCTCTCGTACCCAAGTTCCCAAGCCGAGGCAACTTTGGTGATGACGGACACATGGCCTTTGACACAAGTCATGGGTTTCCTAAATTTTTCCAAAATAAAATATTTAGGTGGCGACTCTATATCTGGTAAAACAGTTCAATTTTGGCATTTTTTATTCTAAAATCAATTTTTCAAAAGATTTGCCAGATTTGGACTCTTTAGTGTTTATCAATTTTACATTGCACTTGTGAGATTATATTCAGAACCGCGGAAGTTTGAACTGTAGGGCTTCTTTCGAACTTCCGAAAGGAGACGCGAAAAAGTCGAGCTACACCTATGTAGAAAACTATTTTCAGGTGCTGATGATATGCATTTGCCAAGGCAGTAGCTTGAAAAGACTGGGAGCCAATAGCCTTTTTTTTTGTTTTGTTATTGTTGTATTTATTTTGTACAAGCTTAGGGCTTTATTTGTATTGAGTTTAAACTCACTTTTATTGTAAGCAAGCATCGTCTTGGAAAGTTGTAGTCATTAGAGCATTTATATACCTGTTTGACTTTTATTTCATATCTTATGCTTATGACACATGCTATAGATTCAGGGTTAGGACTTATGAATGTATTATTGCATGTGTTACCTTTTTGTAAAATAAAATTATATGAATGGAATGATATTATGTTCGGAAATGTATTATTATTTAATAATTGCCTTGGGATGAATAATGGTATTATTTCGGAGTGTTACAGCTTGGTATCAAAGCTACATAGTTTGAATACTTTGGGATTGTGAGATGCGGTTTTTATCACAATAGGTTATCTCACTAGTTGTGTTAAAAGTAAACCTGGTATGCTATTTGATAACATGTTTATATGACTATGTGGATATGGAATTTAATTTCTAAGATATTGATTTGGTTTACGAGTTTCTAGAAGTTTGATCACTGCTATTTCTAATTAGAACTTTGGCAACGTCGTGGGATGATCATTATCTAAAAAGGAAATTCGTATGTATTTATGTGACTACGTATTTATGTGGAGTGAATTAATTGTTGTCCACTGCATTAGAACGCGAGTAATTTAGCTTCAGCACATTGTAAATGTGCTAATCTCTTGTGTTACCTTCATTAGGATGTTAGGACATGGATGTGGTGGTGGTAGGAGTGGCAGGCCTAGACCGCAGGAGGTGCCGTAATCGGATGATATTCTGGCACAAGAGGAAGGGGTTAGTCAGGCCAATGTAGCCGAACCAGTTGGTCAACAGGCCATAGGCGCTTTGGCCCGTGAAATGGCCGGAGCTTTATGGGAATCCATTAACATTCTCAGAGCTGAGAATCAAGTCCAGGCCCATGTTGTTGAGACAGGGTTGTTGTTTCTAAAGAGGGAGTTCTTCCAGTTTAATCTGGATGAGTTTTTGGGGGATCCGAAGGAACCACTGAAGGCGGATGAGTGGTTAGAACATATGGTGAAGACGTTAGAGATGCCTGGCATCGAGGACGATCAGTTAAGAGTGACCTTGGCATCATTCCAACTGAAGAGGGATGCGGGTCAGTGGTGGAAGTATGTGCGTAGGCGCATTGGGGTGACTTGGGAGACCTTTGTCAACGCCTTCCAGGACAATTTCTTGCCTTCCACTGCTAGGGACAAGTTGAGAGAGCAGTTTCTGAAGTTCAAGCAGCTTAACACACCGATGGCCAAGTTTGAGGCTTCCTTTCTAATTTGTCAAGGTTTGTACCAGAACTTGTGGCAACGGAGAAACATCATTGCATTGAGTTTGAGAACAGGTTGAGGACCGAACTTCTTTTCAAAGTGGTTAGATCCATGATTAGGGACTACGGACGTCTTTTGGAGACGGCAGCTCATCTCGATATTGTGGTTCAATCGGAGGAAGAGCGGATGAGGGGTTCCAAACAGAGAGATCAGGAGGTTCAGGGGAAGACACAGGATAGTAAAATGCAGAGGGGTTCTAAACCGTAGTAGTCCCATAAAGCATAGTCTAGGTTTACTTTTCTTGTACCGAGTTCTGGAACAGGAAGAGGTGGTCAGGGTGGGATCAACTATTTCAAGTGTGGTCAGCTGGGCCCCAAGTCATTAGTTTACCCGCAAAGAAGAGGAAGGCAACAGTCTGCACCACCTGCAGCTCAGCCTTAGAGCCAGAGATAGGGGAGAGGGCAGCCACTTGCTTGTTATTAGTGTGGGCAGTCAGGGCACGTGAGGAGGTTTTGTCTTCAATTGGGTGGCACATCTAGTGCGTCTAGTTTGAGGCAGACATAGAGCCATCAGCCTACACCATCAATTCAAGCCTCGAGGGCCAATCAGGGATCCTCTTCGGTCCAGTCAATGTATCAGACTCATGCTCTGAGGGGTGAGCAGGTAGAGTAGAGACCTACAAGGTGTGTGTATGTTGTTACCTCACCAAATTTGTTGCCAGCACCTTCAGTAGTGTGAGGTAACTTCTTATTGTGTAACTCTATTGCTAATGTATTAATTGATACCAGTACATCCTATTCTTTCATTTCGTCTACAGTCGCATCGGCATTGGGGTTAGAGGTGGCTCAGTTAGCATCTCCACTCAGGGTAGAGTCACCTGTTGGTAGTGAGCTTGTGTTGGACCAAGGGTGTCGGGATTGTCAGTTAGAGGTTGCCAGTCGCCAACTTCTTTTTGCTTTTTTGTTGATTGATATGTTGAGTTTTGACGTTATTTTGGGCATGGATTGATTGTCATCTTATTAGGCCATTATAAACTGTTACTGTCAAAGAGTTATGGTGTGCACCTCGAGTGGTGATTGTTTTTTTTCTTGGGGGACCGAGTTGATATAGCCTTGTTACCAATGTGTGATCCGCGTGGTCGAAGTGAGATTAGTCTCCTTCTTGCTACATTCTTGGGTGTTGAGAGTGATGTGGTCCAAGTAGAGTTGCTAAGGGTAGTTTGTTGATACCCAAACGTCTTTTCCGGGGATCTCACTAGTTCGCCACCCCACCATTAGATTGAGTTCTGTATCGATTTTGTGCCTGGCATGGCATCGATTTCCACAGAACTGTATAGATTTGCACCCGCCGAGTTGAGTGAATTGAAGATTCAACTCCATGAATTGCTAGATAATGTATCCGTCCTAGTACTTCGCCTTAGGGAGCACTGGCTCTCTTTGCCAAGAAGAAGGTTGGCACATTGCGACTTTGTATTGATTACCGGAAGTTGAACCGGATAACTGTTAAGAGCAAGTACCCACTACCTCGTACAGATGACTTGTTTGACCAATTGAAGGGATCCTGTTGCTTTTCTAAGATAGACTTGAGGTCGGATTATCACCAATTGAGAGTGAAGCAGGAGGATATCTAGAAAACAGCATTCCGTACGCGGTATGGCCATTATGAGTTTCTAGTGATGCATTTTGGGCTAACCAATGCATCGGTCTTGTTTATGGATTTGATGAACCAAGATTGTTTCGTGGTTGTCTTTGTTGATGACATCTTGATTGACTCACCCTCTGAGGAGGAACACGAGAAACACGAGGAACACTTACAAACTGTACTTGAGTTGCTTAGAGCCCACAAATTGTATGTTAAGTTTAGAAAGTGTGAGTTCTGGTTGAAGGAGGTGAAGTTCTTAGGCTATGTGGTATCCGGGGATGGGGTGACTGTAGACTCTTCTAAGATAGAGACAGTGCAAGATTGGGAACAACCTAAGAATGCCTTTGAAATCTAGAGTTTCTTGGGGTTAACCGAGTATTACTGTCGTTTTGTGAAGGATTTCTCTTGATTGGCCTCATCTTTGACCAGACTGACGAGGAAGGGAATTAAATTTGTGTAGAGCGAGACTTGTGAGAAATCATTTCAAAAGCTTAAGATTAGACTTACCACTACTCTAGTATTCATTATTTCGAAGAGGGGTTTGGGATATTCAGTGTATTGTGATGCGTAGCATATGGTTCACGGCAGTTGAAAACATACGAGAGAAACTATCCTGCTCATGACTTAGAGCTAGCATCTATGATCTTTGCTTTGAAAATCTGGAGACATTATTTATATGGTAAGAGGTTTGAGGTATTCTCTAATCACAAGAGTTTGAAGTATCTGTTTTCATAGAAGGATTAGATTTTGAGGCAGAGGATGTAGATAGAGTTCATGGAGGATTGCGACTTTGAGTTGTATTATCATCCGGAGAAGGCTAATGTAGTGGTTGATGCCTTGAGTAGGAAATCCATAGTGTAGTTAATATTACCATCCGGGAATGGGTGATATTAGGCACTATCGGCGAGTTTGACTTGCATCTTGGCGAGTCCGTTGAGTCTCCAACCTTGTTTACTATAGTTGCACGACCTATGCTTGTGCGCCGAGTTATAGAAGCACAACGGGGTGATCAGAGGTAGAGTCTATCCGAGAGAAAATATCCAGTGTGAAGGTGGAAAAGGGCTTGAACATGTATTCTGACTCGAGTGTTAGATATCTTAACCGTCTTTTCGTGTCGGAGTCTTGTAGAGAGGAGGTACTCCGAGAGTTTTATCATTCACGCCTTGTAGTACACCCAGGAGGCATAAAGATGTACCACAACCTTAGTCGCCAGTTTTGGTGGAGGGGAATAAAGAGAGATGTAGCCTTGTTTGTTTTGAGGTGCCTTACTTGTCAACAAGTGAAGGCCGAGCATCGGAGTCTAGCACGTTTGTTGCAACCCTTGCCTATAGCCGAGTGGAAATGGGAGCATATCATAATGGATTTTTTTATGGTTCTTCTGAGGACTCAACAGGGTAATGATGTTGTGTGGGTGACAGTTGATTGGTTAACTAAGTCAGCACATTTTGTACCTATGTGCACGAGTGACTCGGTAGATCATGTTGCCGACCTTTATGTTAGGGACATAGTTCGACTTCACGAGGTCCCTGTGCTTATCGTTTCAGATAGAAATCTGTAATTCATGGCTCAGTTGTGGCAAAGCCTACAGAATGCCTTGGGCACTAGGTTGACATTTAGCACCACCTATCATCCTTAGACTAATAGGCAGTCAGAGCATACCATTCAAATCCTAGAGGATATGCTTTGGGGTTGTGTTCTTGACTTTATGTCATGACTGGCTTGTACTTAGGCCTCAGAACAAAAGTTCAAAAAAAATTTATTCAATAACGGGGCCTAAAGCGGAAGCAAAATTTTATAACAGCATGTCCATTGAATAGTGCTTAAATGCCAGGATTCTAACACATCAAGTCAAATATGGAAAGACCACATACATAGGCCATATATACACAAGTACAAGTCAAGTAGCCATATACAAAGAGTTAATAATCCAAACTTATCATATCAATAAAGTGTAGCCACCAAAGGTTAAACAAAATGGTTGCATTAATGGAACTTCTCAAAAGACAAAAAGACTCCAATGTTAAAGGCTTAACAAAACGTGTTCGTCAAAAGCTTCCTGAAGCTGACCTAGGGCTAATAATAATAATAATACAAGAAGGCGTATAATGAACATGTGTCTTGAAGAATAACAGATGTATAACTTATCCACAATCACATTTCAAAACGGCCTCGGGTCCAATATAATAATAGAACGGCCCAGGCCCAACATAATAATAGAACGGCCTAGGCCCAACATAATAACAGAACGGCCTCAGGCCCAATATAATAACAAAATGGCCTCGGGCCCAACATAATAACATAATGGCCTTGGGCCCAATAGAATAACAAAATGATCTTAGGCCCAACACAATAACAGAACGGCCTCGGGCCCAATATAATAACAAAACGGCCTCAGGCCCAACATAATAACAGAATGGCCTCAGATCCAATATAATAACAAAACGGCCTCAGGCCCAATATAATAACAGAACAACCTTAGGCCCAACATAACAACAGAACGGCCACGAACCCAATATAATAACAGAACGGCCTTAGGCCCAACACAATAACAGAACGGCCTCAGGCCTAACATAATAACAGAACGGCCTCAGGCCCATGTCATATGTTATCGCCGTCAAATGTTTAATCACTTTAATCAACACAAAAGTTGTATCAAACATGTCATCCATGATCAAACATATTATTCGTGGTCAAAACATGTAAGTTGCAAAAATCAACATATCGTTACATTACTACTATTCACAGTGATCCGGTCGTGTGATGGTCCCTTCCGGCGAGTGACCTGCACATCACACACATAAATCGATAATTAATGCATTCGTTTCTTAGCTTTTTGACTTTTATCATTCTTTCGTTTTGCTCACTTCTTAATTAGTTTTAAGCATTTCGAAGGAATTACATATACACATTAACAAGTTCAGAGGGTCGAAAAGAGTAACAGAAAATAATAGAATTTTTTCCCAGGTCCCGCACGTGCGGAGGTCCCTCACCGCACGTGCAATCCCGCACGTGCTTTTATTTCAGAATGCTAACCTTGCCTCTCCTATTTTCCGCAAGTGCAGCTGTGAGCCCCGCACGTGCGGTTCTAGGCTCTATTGTGCAGTCCAAAAATCCAACAATTTCAAGCTTCCCAAAGGCATTTTCTAAGGCACAATTCAAGCACTATCATTTCAAGAACATGACATATGAATATAATAAACATGAAACTCAAGCTCAAGTAGGTCATAACTTACTTTAATTGGACATATACAGCTCTAATTTCCATATTTCCTTCATTTTTTTTTTTTTATCTTTTCATATTATACATGTTTTTATATGTTTATGAGTTCATAACAAACAAAGCTTCAAGATTAGATGCAATTTCTCACAATCAAACTCAAATCACACTAAAAATGAGGAAATCAACTCTTAAATCAAACAAATGTGAGGAATCTATGTTCATTTCATAATATTTGTTCAAGCAAGAACATCATTCCAAAACCCTAACTTATATAAGTGGAAAAACTTTATTTCATACAAATCAAGGCCCAAAACCTTTCAAAACCATGTTCAATTAAACAATTCTACCTTCAATTAAAATCATAATTTCAGAGCAAAACCAAAAGCTCAAAGACTTGAAGTCAAGCACAAAATCAAAAGCTATGCATGTAATGAGTCCTGATTTCAAAATCCATGAAGAAAGTCCCTTGAAATCTTTAAGAATCTTAGAAATCATGCAAGAAAACAAGTTATAACCATGAATCTCAGGAAGTCATGCTATGTTCTTGCCTTATATGACAAAATACATGTAAAAGCTTCCATAAAATCCATAAAGCCAACTCTTAATTCATGATCTTCAAGGTTTAAGAGGTAAAAGCTTACATAGAGTCTCCATAAACACTTGATCTTGCATAATCTTGACAAATCCAAGCCAAATCTTGAGTTTCTCTACACTTTTCCTCTTCTCTAAGAGCTCTCTCTCTCTCTCTCTCTCTCTCTCTCTCTCTCTAGAACTCTCTCTTTCTCTCCATGTTTTTGTTTCTTAAAAGGGCTAAAGATGAGCTCAAATATATATAACATGTCATATATATCCATTTAGGCCAACCAAACATAACTTAACGAATCAAACGAAATCAATTTTCAATTAAACTGCCCAAATGACTCTAAAAATTCCTATTAGCATATCCATGTACTTAGTTTCAATTTCTGAACTCATTAAAGTCGTCAATTTTAGTTTCAAAGTGTTAACTCTAAAAGTTTTCGCCAAATAAAGCTAATTAATTCATTACGAATCAAATTTTTACAAAACTTCCTATTATATCTTAAAAATCATGCTAATCACAATTATAAAGTCAATTCTGGTTTACCATGCCTCTAAGGCTTTTAATTTTCAATCCAATGGTTGTAATTCCAATAGATTTTCTCATAACTGACAGATGCAAGTTTATAAACATGGAATTTCACATCAAACACATAAGCACACATATAATGAAGGAATTAAAGCATATGAAGCATGTTAGAGGGTCGGGTTATTACACTTTAAGGGGTCGTGGAAAAGGCACTGGCCTTTAGTGAAGGTTGCTTATAACAATAGCTTTTAGGCGAGTATTGGCATGGCACCATTTCAGGCCTTTTATGGCTAACCATGTAGATCTCCAGTTTGTTAGGTCGAGGTTGGTGACATACCTATGTTAGGTCTTGAGTTAGTCTGGGAAACGACGGAGAATGTTTCAATTATTGTAGACGTGCCCGAACGTCTTGGCTTCGCGCGCGAATGGCGCGAAATCCGTTTTGTTCATTTGCTACTACAGTTCGGACTCAAATGTTACGGTTTTGAATCTAATCTCGCAAAGTGCAATGCAAGACCGATAAATCACTAAAAAATCCAAATCCGGCAAATTGTTTTGGCAAACTGATTTTTATAAAGAAGTGTCAAACATGGACTGCTTTGCCAGATACAGAGTCGCCACCTAAATGTTTTATTTTGGGAAATTTAGGAAACCCTGACTCGTGCCTAAGGCCACGTGTCCGTCATCACCAAAGTTGCCTCGTCTCAGGAACTTGGGTACGAGAGGGGAAGGTCATGCAATGAGCACCCCCGCTTTACTAACATGATATTTTGTTTTTGGAAATACTTGTGTTCTTATTCCGATTTATTAGCTAACCTTACTACGTGATGCACACCGCATACAAGTATAGACTAGATCTCCTAAATTGGAACAAAACATCTCATGTTTGTTTGTTTGAAAATGGTTTGAAGGTGTTACTCGCAAGTAGGCTAAGACGTGGATTTTGCCACCCTCAAGTGTGCTTAAGAAAACATGATTTTGCCACCCTCAAGTGGGCTTAAAACTCGCATTTCGATGAATTGTTCCAATTCAAGTAATCCAACCTTCACCCACAGGCATTCATGCAGTTAAACACTTAAGCAGTTAGCCTCATGGAAAGCATACTATCATGGCAACACTCACACTCATGCAAGATGCTAAAGCATAAACACTTACAGTGTACTCCGAGCCAACACAGAGAACTAATTAGAAATCATGCATGATCCTAGTTCATGTTAAGATGGCTAATGCAACACATGCAAAATGCAACTAGAAATAGGCTCGGCCATTCTAAGATGTCATGTGAATGCAACTTGATAACATGTTGTTAAACACATATTCAAGTAAATGTATTGAAATACAATGCGGTTAGTATGATGCGCCGAGCTCGGTGCATGCAAGACAAATGAATGAATGCAAACATACATAGCATAAGGATGCTAATCAAAATATGACCTAGAACTAACCATCGTAAGCGGTTAAGTAAAAGGGAGAAAGATGTGGGATTGGAAGACATTCACACACTCACGCACACTTATTACAAAATTCGCCCTCTCAACGAAGGGTCCGAATAAATAAGCTAAGCTAGCTACGTTGCACTATGCAACTAATCTAACAATCTACTTAAACTAGTTATTACAACACCAAAACTAATTAACTAACAAGCTAATTAATTATTACAATCCAAATTGAAACAAATAGCTACACTAAGCTAAATGAATATTACAAAACAAATTAAATGATTAAATTACACGAACTAATCATGAATACTGAAATGGCCTCGCAGGCGATGAAGAGATGCATGCTCGGTCGGCTTCACTCGGAAATCCGTTGCCATGCCTCATGTTGCCTCTGTTTGCACTGTTCTGCACCTCTGAAAATTATGCCAACTTCTGTGATGCTTCTGACCTACCTCATGGACATTCTGAGAGGTCATCGGCCAAGAGGTAAGGCCATCGGCCAAGACATGAGGGTCATCCACCAGTTTTGAAGCTATCGGCCAAACATTTTTAGCCGATCGGCACACCAAATAGCCAATCGGCCATCTCTTCCTGCAAACTGCTCCATTTGCTAAAACAAAGCACAAACAGAGACATGACAATACATTTGCAAGAAAATGTTATGCAACTACACCCCTTATCATGTTTGAAGCTCAAAGGAGTGTAGTGCTCGACTCTCGAGCCATCAATCATGCATTTCGATGCATGATGGCCAAAGAGGCCGAGTCGCACAATTCAATGTGAATGAAATGCACAAAAACACATAAATGCCTTGACCTCTATCATGCATGATCAAGAGGGTCAGCGACCGAGAATTGAGGCACGTTTCATCACTTCAAGTGTGAAACGTCCCTTGTTCCTCGTGTTTGGCTTAACACCCAAACCAAACACAATGCAATGCATGCAACATGGAGATGCTATGCAATGCAACATAAGCATGCCAAATGCAATGTAACAAGCATGCAAAATGCAACGCAACCTAAACATGCAAATATGCAATGTACCAAGCATGCAACAAGATGCAATGTAACCTAAGCATGCAAACAAAGTTAATGCAACATAAGCATGCAAGCACTATGCAATGCAACTAGCATGCAACAACATGCAAAGATGAACTTAAACCAAAATGGACAGACCTCAATTATGCCCAAATCAGTGGCCAAAATGCTATGAAATGATGACATGAAATGCAAAACAAAGTATGCACATGTAATGGCCTATCACCTAGGCATAAGAGCACAACTCTCAAGAGTGCGCAAAGAGTGACAAAAGTAGAAGTGTAACAACACTATCAGCTCTGAAATCATGCATGGAATGATGCCAAATCAACCAAACAATGCAAGTATGGCATGCAAGAAAGCTCAAAGCTTGAAGCTAGCATAGGCACTTGCACTAAGGCTATGCAAAACATGAAGCAAGTGGCCTAAGCAAACTAAAATAGTCCTAAAGCATACCAAAGTGAGTCTAAAACATGCATGGACCAAAGCCCAAACAAGTCAACATGAAAGACATAGGACATGATGCAAGTAAGGCCAACAAAGGGGATTGCACTACACCTATCAAAACCAAACATGGCATGACTTTACCAACAAAAATCAGAGTTAAGGCATGGCAAAATAGGACCAAATACACACTGAAATAGTGGCCCAAGGTCCCAGGTGTGATGGCATGCACAATGACCCATTCTTAAGGCATAAAACACCAACTCTTCAAAGCATTGAAAGAATGACAAAGGCATGTGTATGACCTTGAAACATGCACTGAAATATCATTTCAAATGATGCCAAATCATGAGAATAGTCTAAGCAATGCATGCTAGTGGACTTGATACACAAAACTAACAAGCTAGATTGAACCATGGCTATACAAAACGATATATGCATGACTAAAACAACATCAAACAGAGCTCAAGCATGGTAAAACATGAGGGGAAGCTTCTTTGAGTTGAGCCAAAACGTGCAAGAATGATGGTCCAAACCCATGATGCATGTTATGCTAGCATGCAAGATTGCTCTACAAGTATGTGAAGCATGCAAGATGCTATCAAACCAACCTTAGAAAGAGTTGAAGCATGCTAAAATAACACCAAAAAGTTGCTGAAATGGAACCAAAACATGCTAAGCAAACATGCTACTGTTATGAGCCATTTATAGTAGCATACAAGACACAAGGAGAGGGGATGACCCTCTCCTATTTGGGACCTCAAAACCACCTTTCCACCACTGAAAATCCTCTGGATTTCAGTGGTGAGAAGGCCCAAACAAGGTGGTCCCAATAGCTTAAAAGGATGGTTCAAAACAAGGCCAAACAAGGCCTAAGAGGGGATAAACTACCCCCAACACAAAAGTGACCTCAAACAAACATCACAAGCATGAAAAATCAGAACTTTTTACAGTAGAAAGTTAAATTTAAATCAGCATGCAAATAGGTCCAAAAGCTTAAGCCAAAATAGGGGATTAAAATGTTAGTTTCTCACCCTTGAAGAACACCTTCAAGAACACAACTCCAGCAGCTTTTCTGAGCTTAAAACAACCCAAAAACACTAAAACCAACTCCTCAGTACCTCAGCAACAAAAGGATGGTGTTCTAGTAGGTGTTTGTGTGCAATAGTATGAAGAAATCACACTTTTGAGCACAAACAAGGGCAAATAAGGAGAGAGAGGTGAAATATAAAGAGAGAGATATAGAACTTGTATATCAAATTCTCAGAACCTCTGGAAAGGGAGAGGGGCCTCCCTTCTTATAGAATTTCAATTCTCAAGCTTGTTGAACAAGCTTGAGTCTTGATTCAATCTCTCCATACATGTGTATGGAGAATGAGAATTGTGCTCACCAGCTGGCACAGCTAGCACAAAAATATCTGCAAAAGTAGATGGAAAGGTCTCGGCCAAGAAATATGGCTGATCGACCAAAAAGAGTGCCGATCGGCCACCACTTATCGCTGATGGCAAGAAAACAAGGCCGATGGCACAAGGCCTTAGCCGATGGGTTGTAGGGATGGCCAACAAGCCACCCTCTTCCCTCAGGAGCAAAACCACAAGTCCTTGGTCCACAACCAAGCACAAAACAGACAAGTTGAGAGATCCTGAGGCAAGGCGCGCAGCCGAGACTTCTGGGAACTTAAAAGCAACACAAGCATGGATGATCATCTAGTGTTCAAATGATGACGTTCAAGTCTTGAGGACGGTCAAAAATGGGGTGTCTACAGTTGCCCTTCTTTGACAGAACTCGAAAGTCATAAGATGACGGGAGTGAATGTCAAAGCCCAGAGATAACCCATTTTTGACAAGGCTGAAGACTTAGACAAGCATACAAGATAACAAAGAGATGCGCCCGCAGGCAGGGGCAAGATGCAAATGACATGCACGATGCTGAACATAACTTATGATCGTGTAAAGAGAGCTATAATGAAGCATTCATGCAAAACAAATACAACATTTTACGCAAGCGAGTAAGAAATAACAGTCCTACACATTTCAACAGAAAGGATGTAAGAAAATTATGCAGTTCTCACTACGTCTCATGCGGAGAAGACTAAAAGCGACTACCGAGAATACCCGGAGTCTCAAACACAACATCTCTGAGTGTATCACACGCAGGAGAGGAAAGGATAGTGAAAGAAAGCGCAGTCATCCAGACACATGCCAAACGCGAGTGGAGAAGGGTAGCAGTCACACTGAACTGGGACATCTCTTGAATGAACCGTACATATAATATCGTACCTGCAAAAGAAAGAAATTCAACAAATACAATTTAGTAGAAACACATGTTCAATCGTTAGATCAAGAAATCATTTCAATATGAGATAAACATATGCATATTCAATGCGAGTGAGAAGGTGCATAGTAATGCGAGTGAAAAGATGCATGACAATGCAACTAGAACGAGCATAACAATGCAAGTAAAACATGCGCGACAACGTAAGCAATGGGTGCATAACAATGCAAGAGAACGTGCGTGACAACGCAAGTGAAGAAGTGTGCATAACAGTGCAAGAGAACGTGCGTGACAACGCAAGTGAAGAAGTGTACATAACAGTGCAAGAGAACGTGCGTAACAACGCAAGTGAAGAAGTGTGCATAACAATGCAAGTAAAGCGAGCATAACAATGCGAGTGAAACGTGCGTGACAATGCAAGTAAAGTGGTGCATGACAATGCCAGTAAAATGTGCGTAACAACGCAAGTAAGGGGATGCATGACAATGCAACCTAAGTGTGCGTGACAACGCGGATAAAAAGGTGCATAACAATGCTAGAAAGGCATGCGCGACAACGCAAGCCAAGTGCATAAACACATGTAAGTAAAGCATGCACAACAACGCAAGCAATGTGTATAACAATACGAGAGAAAAGCATAAACACATGTAAGTAAAGCATGCGCGGCAACGCAAGCAATGTGTATAACAATGCGAGAGACACATATTCAACATAAGCATGGTAAAGGCAAGTTATTCGCGATGTTGAGATGCAACTTCAAAGCAAGACGAGGCATGCACAATGCAAGAGCGAAAAGACATATAACAAGCGCACTTATTATAACCATGACAAAACATTGTGATGCAACATATTCAAAGCGATTTTCGAATCTCGTAATACACAAAAGGATACGAAAAAGGATACACCTCGTGCGTATCGAGTGCCGCACACGGAAGACACGATCCAGGGTCAACACGAAGGCCAGTTAAGCTTCAAAAATGTATTTTCTTGCACTTTCTTGAAAGATAAGGGTACCAATCAATAGAATTGACCCAAACAAGGGCATTGGAAGTGCATCAACCACAAGGGGAGGCCATTGGCCATCCATCGGCCACAAAAGGAGATTATCGACCAACAATTTAGCTGATCGGCTAACAATTTGGCCGATCGGCCAAAAGTGGCAGTTTCGAGGCAATTTTGACATTTTGCCTCAGGTCTTTAAGTATAGGGTTCCAAACCCTATTTCCTCACTTCCTCTTAGTCGAGCATCATTGCTCTCTCTCTCTAGGTGATTTTCCTCCCTTCGATCCGAGTTTTTCCTTTGTTTTTGAGCCTCCCGCAACTTCCGATTCGCGAAAACCTCTTCGTTCCAAACACTTTGAACCGATCGAAACGCGTTTTTGGTGCCGCATTCTCAATTTCCACTACTTGGGGTTTGTTTCCCCCGAGTTTACCTCGATCTTCGTGCCTTTTCACACACTCTGACCTTTTCTCCCATTTTTCACCCCTCAGGGTTGACTTTCGGTTGACTTTTTGCATTTTTACCCATTTTCCATACCCTCAACCACTTTTGCACCCTTCTCGAGATGGTGGACGATATTCCACGGGGTGGGACTCCCCCAGAGATGGGTATGGATCCTGAGGTCGAGCTCCTGCCGCTCAGTGTTCGACCATTTGACCCGGCGACATACCGGCCCGCGATACACATACTGCCTCCCGATAGCATCCGCTAGTTCAGGAGCTACGCGCGAGGTGTGCCATTGGAGCTCTTGCTACGCGAGCCAGAGTCACACCTTTCTTATGGCGCTGCTGAGGTATACTCTTCCCCTCTTTTACTTTCTGCAATGTAAATTAGATATCTTGAATAGCCAATTCTGTTCTTTAACTGAATAACCCAAACACACTGATACATCACATGCTTAGTTCACCCTAAGCACAGTCATACATGATATTTGTGTAAACTCAAACACATGCACAAACACTGCATTTTTATCAATTCTAAGCATATTCAAACACCGTATTTCTGACACTGCTTCGCATCTGTTTATCTTAAACACAGGGAGATTCCCATGCCTTCTGGGGGTATGGGAATACCGTCGCCCGGGGTTGGTACATGGAGTTGCCTAACGCGGTTCGCCATATCGTCGATCAGGCCGGCTTCAGCATTTTCTGCATGGGACTCTTGCGCCTCACTGCGAGTAGGCCCCTTTTGGGTGCGCTAGTGGAAAGGTGGTGGGACACCACTAATTCCTTCCACCTTTCTGCTGCAGGGGAGATGACGATGACTCCCTTTGATTTGTCCATGCTCACCGGCATCGGAGTAGGGGGTGATCCGATTCCCTTCGACATCGATATGGGCGAGTGGGATGCTGCCCAAATCTACTTGCTCGGCACTCGGCCACCTCTCTCCCGGCCAGGGTTCGTGAGGTATTCTTGGTTCAAGGACCAGTTTTGGATATAGGCGCCTACGACTCACGAGGAGGTGGAGCAATACGCTCAAGAATTCATCATGTTCTTGCTGGGCACCACCTTATTCACCGACCGGGCGAACACTATTGCCCTATATCTGCTGAGCGCATTGGTGGACGTGACCAGAATCCGTCGCTATGATTAGGGTGGCCCAGGCCTAGCCACGCTCTATGGATACATGAGCTCTTCATCCCGCCGCAGCGAGTATCTGCTCGGAGGCTACTGGCGAGCTTGGGAGGTACATTTTCCCTTTCTGTTTTACAGTTTTGCCTTACACTATCTGTACACCACACACACTGTATACATGCAATCTGCTTTACACTGGCTATACACTGCACACACTGCACAAGACACTTCACTTACTACATGATACATTGCACATCATTCTCCGATTTCTGCTTTATCTGTATTCTGCTTTACGGATAAACATACTCATTCTTACTCTGTTACACTTTGTAGTTATGGGTGTATGCCTACTTTCCGAGGCTTGCCCCAGTGCCAGATGTAGAGATGCCCCTCGCTGTCCCATACTCTCATCGATACGATGTGAGGTGTGAGCGGAGGCCGCGAGAGTCTTTCTTGTTCTTCTGTAGATACTTCGATACCATTACCACAGCAGAGGTATTTCAAACATTACAGTTTATTTAAGCTTCGCTTTACATTGTACTTTCAACAGCAAATAACAAACTGTATATCCTGTCATTTGCAGATCACCTGGCAGCCCGGGGCCGTGTTATCGGAGGCAGTGAGAGATCAGTTCATGGGTGCTCGGGAGACTGCCTGGTTCCAGATTTTGCTAGAGGGTCCGGTCTGTCGGGCATGGTATTTTGGGGAGTGCTTTCTGCATCAGACCCTCGGCCTACCAGAGCAGATAGTCCCGAGGCCACCTCCTACCCATACGAGGGCCATCTAGAGGTACACCCTGCAGGAGATGATGGATTTCACGGTAGGCTGGGATGCTGACTTTTTCAGAGATAAGGGTAACTACAACGTCTTCATCCAGACTTATCTCATGCGACCTTTGACCGGTGCTTGCCAAGTCGAGAGGGAGAGGCCTACAGTGCCAGTAGCAGGAGCAGGAGCACCAAGGGCGACTCAAGCCCATGACCGAAGTGGTTCCCGGAGGGGGCGCAAAGCGGAGTGGCCAGCCCTGTCCACTACCATGACATGCCGAGGACAGGGTGGGGAGACTTACCAGATACCCATCGCTCCTCCTCCGGCTGATCATAAGCTCATCGGAGTTCGTGGTTCGACCTCGGTATGTGCTATACTTTGTATTCTGTATAGTCAATTCATTTCATTTGATACCCGCAGAATACTAATTACCTCAACACTTTTGCAGGCTTCGATCGAGGACACTGGGCAGGCATTGGAGCTGATAGCCTCGGTGATGGGGATGCTTCAGAGGAGTATGGACCTACTGAGTATCTACAGTATCCCGGTAAATTCCTTCAACCTTAGTCTCAAAACTTTGCATATTCTGTTCCATACTGAAATGATACATCACATTATCAATATGGCACTTGATACACTGCACCCACATACCACTCACGGCATAACATTCATACACTGTACTCATACACTGTATTCGGTATTCATGCACTGCTCACAGCATTCATACACTGTACTCATACACTGTATTTGGTATTCATACTCGACTTTGCATAGCATAACTGTGCGTTTGCCAATTGTTCTTTTCAAGCCCCATTCCAGATACCGGCCGCATGGGGTGCTCCAGCAGGACCATCAGTACCTCCCAGAGCAGCAGGGGGAGCCAGACGGGGGATGACGATACACAGCCGAGGCAGACATAGGCGTGCTCGTACCGAGAGCAGCTTACGAGAGCTTACCCCAGATGATGATGAGTCTGACGAGAAAGCAGCGTTGTCTTAGGATGAGGCTAGAGATGGCTCAAACAGCGGAGGTGACGGCGGCGATTCTGGACCTTCGTCCAGGAAGAGGACGAGGACGGACTCTCGCACTTGAGGTGACCGGCGCTGATCCAGATGTTGCTCTTTCTTTTTTCTCCTTTTTTTGCTTTATTTTTCTTTTTGCTAGTAGTTTAAGCACATTGTACTACCTCAGGCAGGTTTTATGTTTCTTCAAAACTATGTACTTTTGCAAAAGAAAATAGGATGCAATGAAACAGCTCTTTTGTTGAAAAAGTGTTACATTTGTACATTCTAAGCATTGCATTGCATCGCATTACATAACAATGTAAATGAGATTGAACCTTGTTTTGAAAACTAAACACTCGAATCGCATTAATCAGGTAGTGAGCCAACTGACAACAAAACAACTCGATACGCAAAACAAAGAACTTAACATGCTAACCAAATATAAATACAACTCGATAAGCAAAACAAAGACTAATAAACACAAAATACAACTCGATAAACAAAAGTACAACAACTTGATAAACAAATTGCAGTAACACAGGCGTGACTTCGCAAAATCATCACCAGAAGGCATTTGAAGTGGAACTAGTCACAAGTTCTCAACATCTCCAACACATATACAGCTTAGAGAACAAAATGAAGGGCCATCGGCCAAATTGAGAGGCCATCGGCCAGAAGAAATGGCCATCGGCCATTATTACTAGCCGATCGGCCAAAAAATATGGTCAGTCGGCACTATTTTTGGCCGATCGGCCAACAATGGCAAGAACCTCCAGAATGCTGCCACCTGTTTTCCACTCAATACCTTATCTTCTATAAAAGCCTCAGCTTCATAGTTTTCTCTATTTCAGTTCATTTTTTGCACCAAATGGAAGCATTTCTTGTCCAAAATCTCACAAATTGGATTGCCAATTTGGATGGTTTGGAAAAGCTGAATTTCCGGGGCTTTGGCATAAATGCACTATTCACGCTGAGTCGCACCTCGTTGCATTTTCCATTCTTTCATGCCGCGACAAGGTTTTGGAATCCGGTAACACACGTCTTTAGCTTTGGCAGACAAGAGATGTGTCCCACTTTCGAGGATTTCCAAGCTTTAATGGAATCCGAGCGCGATGAAGAAATCTTGCCTCAGATCCGGTTCAGCCATGTCCAAGCCTTAGGACGGATGTGCGGCCTTACTTTGCATGACGCTCGGTCATTGATTCACGACAGAGAGCTGGACATTCCGAGCTTGATTCGTCATTTTTCTGATGCCAGTGACCACAGCGATCATCATTGGCAGGGTTATCGGCGACATGCGCTTTTCTTGTGCATGCTGTCTCATTTCTTGCTTGCCCAGGCTCTGGTGGGTTTAGCACTCGTTTGATTGAAGTCACCAAGGGCTTAAAAGAGAGCAAGAGCTACATCGCCATGACGCTAGCTGAGACGTTGATGGGTTTGGATGCTTTTCATAGCCGGGAGACGGCTAGATTCGTGGGGAGTCCACTACTATTGCAGGTAATGTTTCCCACCCTATCTCACATATATTTCTCATATCACTCGGCCCTCAGGCTCGGTTTTTCTCTCAAAACCTTTTTCTCACTTTTCTCTCAATGTACACTTCTCTATTCTTTAATCTCTCATTTGTAATCCCTCCCCAGATATGGTTGATGGATAAGTTGAAGATTGTGGACTCATGCCCAGCATATTCAGCTCGCAGCTATTTCTTCTGACGACGTCTAGTCGATGCCCCTAATAAGGGATGGTGGTGCAACTGGATGCACAGCTTGTTTGCTCTCGACATTGCTTGGCGCTGCCCCTGGCTCAATTTACCGGCGATAAGCTACAGCATGACCTGCCAGCCCGGGATTCAATTGATTGGCCTGACACACTGTGTCTTTTACTTTATGTTCTGAATCCGGAGCCAGTTCGGACATGATTAGACTTGCCCAGAGGAAGGGATAGAGTACCCTGCTGCATTTCCGGTCCGAGGCGCATAGCTAGCTTGGTACGCCACAGCATAGAGGACGAGAGAGCTTCTGGCCCTCGCTCCCATTTTTAGTTGCACCCTCTCTGATGAGTGCATAGCTTGGCTTGATGGGGAGGCGCAGGTTGGGCCCACTTTGGCATTAGAGGCTTCCACAAGCTCTGGGAGGGGATGCAGGAACACCTGACTATACTCCGAATTTATTTGCTTTAATCAGTACTTTCAAGTTTTCTTTATGAATGTAATAAAAAGCAACTTCAATTTGTATTCAAGAGTAGGAGAACTCTGTATTGAAATCAATGTAATTGAAGGTTGCGGGTACTGAAAATTTTCCGTTTGGTCCAAAAATGGTCTAAGTTGTAAAAAGATTAATTTGAGCAAAATCAACTTTTATTAAAACTTTTCAAAACCATTTTCGATATGGATCACAACTGGACACGCCCGAGATCTATCACTGAGATGTACAACCCTGGATCTAATCAACTGGAAAGTTGCCCCTAGTCTGAATAGCACTGTACTGGAGATCACAACCGAGCTCTTGAATGCAAAATAGACAAAGATGACCAAACATGATCACATGGACAAAGTTGATTTGGAAGTGTTTATGGCTGGACTTCAGAATGAAGTTGCCTACGTATCCCAAAGATGGGAATCAAGCCTTACGCAGTTCGGCTCGGGTTCACTCGTGTATTAACTCTCTTCTTTTGCGCTCTAACTTTTGCCAAGGCCGCCCTTTCTGGCTTTCAACCTTGCGAGCTCAGTTTTTATAATTTCAAATTTTCTATACTCTAACTTTTGCCTAGGTCGCCCTTTCGGGTTTTTAGCCTAGGGAGCCACTCAGGGAAAGTATTTCCTCAATTTGTCCATGTTGATCGGTTGGGAGAACTCTAGGCCATCTAGGTCCATTAGAACGACAGCTCCACCTGACCAGATAGACTTAATGATGTAAGGACCAGTCCAATTGGGTCTGAACTTGCCCTTAGGGTCGTGGATGGGAGCTCGATTGTCTTTGAGTACCAAATCTCTTTCTTTCAAATTCCTGGACTTAACCTTCTTGTTAAAAGCCCTGGCAATTCTCCGTTGATAACCCTGAACGTGATACAGTGCTTTCAGCCTTCTTTCATCAAAGAGCATGAGTTCTTCGAACCTGCTTTGCTGCCAATCTACCTCAACTATCTAACACTCAGCCAGCACCCGTAATGACGGGACCTCAACTTCGATAGGTAGAACAGCCTCTATCCTGTAAACCAAGGAATACAGAGTTGCCCCAGTAGAAGTTCGAATTGAAATCCGGTAGCCCCACAGAGCAAATGGCAGCTTATCTGGCCAGTCCTGGTAGGTTTCTACCATCTTCTGCAGAATGTGCTTGTTGTTCTTATTGGCCGCCTCAACTACTCCGTTGGTTTGTGGCCGATATGTAGACGACTTATGAAAAGTCACGTTATATTTCTCCAACAAGTCGACCACCTCCTTCTTGAAGTGGGAACCATTATCTGAAATAATCTCGTTCGAGACCCCGTAGCGACAGATGATGTTGTTTCTAATGAACTTTGCAACATGCGATGCCTTCAACACCGCATAAGATTGGGCCTCAACCCACTTTGTGAAGTAGTCTATCGCTACCAGAATGTACTCATGCCCATTGGACCCCTTTGGAGTGATAACCCCAATTACATCAATCCCCCAGACTGAAAATGGCCATGGCGAAGTCATGTTGTACAGCTTCGACAGCGGAATGTTCATGCGGTTTGCATGGATCTGACATTTGTGGCATTGTCGAACAAAGCCAATACAATCCTCCTCCATGGTGGACCAGTAATAACCCTGTCTAAGGATCTTCTGGGCTAGCATCACCCCATTCACGTGCGCTCCGCACTCTCCTCCATGGATGGCCTCCATCAGGCGCTTCGATTCTTCGGCATCAACACACAGCTTATGCATCCCGAGATGACCTCTCTTGTACAGTTTACCCCCGCAAATGATGAACTGAGCAGCCATTCTTCGAATTGCCCTTTTATCTTTGGCATTTGCCCCTGGTGGATACGCCTCTTTTTTCAAGAGGTTCCAGACATCGTAATACCAGGGATTTTTATCTTGTACCTCATCTATGGTAGCAATCAGCTTGTAGGCCGGCACGAATTTCTGTTCGATTCTGATCAGACGCATCTGGACTCCAAAAGGGATGTCTATCATAGAAGATAGAGTTGCTAATGAATCTGCGAACCTGTTGTTTTCTCTTAACAGATGAGCGAAATTCAGTTTCTCAAACTGAGGGATCAGCACGTCCAAGGTCTGGTGATAGATTCTCATCTTTTCTTCTTTGACTTTCCAATCTCCTTTAGCTTGAGATACAATAAGGTTCGAGTCCCCGATGACGTCCAACCGTTTTGCCCCTAGTTCTAGGGCAGCTTCTAAACCAGTAATACATGCCTCGTACTCTGTCTCATTATTCGAGACTTTGAACCGGAGTTTGAATGCTAAAGGTATGAGGGAATTGTCAGGTGCTATCAGCAACACCCCTATCCCATACCTGTATTGGTTTGACGCTCCATCAAAGTACATCGTCCAGGTCTCTTCTTCGACATACAGAATAGCCTCGTCTGGGAATAGGTACTCAACTGCTTCATCCCCTTCCACTGGGTGATCGGCTAGGAACTTCGCTACCGCTCTCCCTTTCACTGACTTGCGCGTCATGTACTTCAGATCGAATTCGAAAAGCAAAAGCAACCAACGGGCTAGCCTACTCGTAAGTGCCGGTTTCTCGAAGAGATATTTGATGGGATCTAATCTCGAAACTAGTATTATAGAGTGAGCTAACAGGTAGTGCCACAGCTTCCTGGTAGCCCATACCAAGGCCAGACAAGCCTTCTCCAGCGAAGTGTAGTGGGTCTCGTAATCCAGCATTTTCTTGCTCAAGTAGTAGATAGCTCTCTCCACTTTGTCCTCAGACTCCTGTGCAAGCATGCAGCCCATTGTAGTTTCAGTCACTGAAAGATACAAGATCAACGGTTTCCCCAGCTTAGGCGGTGATAACACTGGTGGGTTCTGTAAATATTGCTTGATCTGTTCAAAAGCAGCTTGGCATCGGCCGTCCCATTGGAACTTCTTTCCTTTCTTTAGGAGACCAAAGAGTGGTTCACAAGTCAAGGTTAATTTTGCAATAAACCGTCTTATGAATTGCACTTTTACTCAGAAAGTCTCGCACCTCCTTTTTAGTCCTCGGTGGTGGCATTTCTAAGATGGCCTTGATTTTAGAAGGATTGACCTCGATACCTCTCTGTGTGATCAAGAACCCCAGCATTTTCCCTGCTGTAACACCAAACGTACACTTCTGAGGATTCAGCCGCAACCGATACTCTCTGATCCGTTGAAAGAATTTCTGCAAGGCGGTGTAGTGGCCCTCTCTTTCCTTGGACCTTGACAATCATATCGTCCACATACACCTCAACCTCTTTATGGATCTTATCATGCAAAATTGTGGTCACGGCCCGTTGATATGTAGCTCCAGCATTCTTAAGCCCAAACGGCATCACCCTATAACAATAGGTTCCCCACGGGGTGGTGAAAGCAGTCTTGTCCCGGTCTTCGGGTGCCATCAGAATCTGATTGTAGCCTGAAAACCCATCCATGAATGAGAGCAACGCATGCCCCGTAGTAAAATCCACTAATTCGTCGATATGCGGCAGAGAAAAGTCGTCTTTCAGACTGGCTTTGTTCAAATCCCTAAAGTCCACACATACCCGAATTTTGCCGTCCTTCTTCGGCACCGGAACTATATTGGCCAACCAAGTTGGGTATTCAGATACCAGCAGGAACTTTGAGTCAATTTTCTTGGTGACCTCTTCTTTGATCTTAAGAGCCCAGTCCGGGCGGATCCTTCTGAGTTTCTGCTTAACAGGTCGGGCCTCTAGGTCAAGAGGGATCTGGTGCTGTACAATCTCAGGATTGATTCCAGACATGTCTTCGTAGGACCACGCGAAAACATCTTTGAAATCTTTTAATAAAGCGACTAAGCGCTCGCGCTCCTCCGAAGACAACGTGGACCCGATCTGGACCAGCCGCAGATCCTTCTCAGTACCAACGTTAATTATGGTGATTTCATCGACCAGCGGTTTTACAATCCTCTCCTGCTCTTGATCAAGCAAATATTTCAAAACCGGAGGAATTTCTTCCTCATCATTTTCATCGAAATTTTGAAAGTCCTGATTAATACAATAAATCAAAGGCATAGAAAAGTACTCGAAGGCCACAACCATTCCATTCTCATTAATCACTTCTAAGTCGCCTGATTCCTCTGTTACAACAGCCTCAAAGGAAAAAGAAAAAGACGACCTAGACAGGACTGTGGCATCCAGGTTGTCACCCCCCAAGAATACCGGACTCAGACTCGGACGAGTTGGAACCTGATTCTGACTCCACAGACTCGATGGAATCAGATTCCGACTCACTACCTGACCTGGTGCTACTCGATAAAAATCCCTCCTTGTACTGCCAGACGAGGGAGGGTGCGATGGACGCATCCAGAATGTTTGAAGATAGGCTCGCAGCCGTTTCATTCCCGATCATGGACACTGAGTTATTATCCCCCAAGCACTCATGTACGATTGAAGGATTTGAAAGTAGACAAGCCAGTACTACCCCCATTTCAATCTCTGTGCTCTTGGAATTCTCTTTTTTACACTGCTCAGCCTCAGCTGGTGGGTCTGTCTGCTCTTCGGCAACATTATCCCCAGACAACTGCAAGTCGAAGAAAATCTCAAACCCCGGCAAGCGTCGCCTCTCTACATTTAACCATGGCTCTGGGAAGCCGCAGAATGGAAAGTCCTCCCCTCCCGGACAAAGCGTCTATTTAGGGTGCCCTGGATAGGCCGATGCATCAACTCATAATGCCTTCCAGTCTATTTGGCTCTGGCTCTTTTGGCCATCTCTTTGCCTTTCCTCACCCAGTCCTTTTTTGGTAGGCAGATAACCTAAACCAAAGGTTATGCGGGTTGTGCGGTACTTCGGCCGATACTGAAATGCCCTTCCGGCCACTTTTTCCTAGTCCCATCCTAGGGATGTGCTGAAGCTTGTTCATGAGGTACACAGATTGTGCGCTGACATATAGCCCCTCATCAACAGCCAAAATGTTCTGTACAACCCGGGCCTCGGCTAGGGTGAATCCTGACAGGAACACATCCTTTGTGCCATGCTCGATTTCCAAAACTGGTATAGACACCTCTGGCGGCAGATGGATTGACGAATTCCCAAAAACTATAGCCACCCCCTTCCCGTGGGGGTATTTCAACATTTGATGCAGGTTGGAAGAGACCGAATTCACCTGGTGCAGCCACGGCTACCCTAGGAGTAGATTAAAGGTTGCGGGAACGTCCAAGACATGAAAGTCAATATCCTGTTGTCCTGGACCAACCTGAGTCCGAATCTTCATGGTCTCCATCACCTCTCTATTGGTATTGTCATACGCCCTTATCACCTGGGCAGTTGGCACAAAAATTCGCGGGCTTCAACCCGATTACATATGCCGTCCACGACGGGCACACATTGATAGCGGATCCTGTGTCGACAAGAACCACTGGTATCCATTTTTCTCTACACTCGACAGAGATGTAGAAAGGTTTGTTATGGTTTGCGCCCTCAGGCGGCAGTTCCTTGTCAGTGAAGGTCAACGTCGGGGGAAGCTCCTCCCGGAAAGACCACTCCTACCAGCTACTCAGGCGTGGTATCTATTGAAAGCTTGGCTTTGTCCATTGCAGAAAGGACAGCTTGTCTATGAACTCTTGAGGCCATAAGCAGTCCCCAGATGGAGATGTCTGCTTGTATCTTCTTCAGCTGTTTCAACACAGCCTCCTCTTCAAGTAGCTTTTCTTTCTGCTTCTCCACCTCCTTGTCCTTTCCGGACGCCTCTGGTTGATCTAAGTGCGGGGGCTTGAAATACCGCCCGCTCGTAGTCATGTGGTCAACTTCGCCAACGTACCAGGTATCATCTAGTTGGTCGTTCCCCCAATCTTCATCGGTGTGGGCAAGACATAGGTCGTCATCTTCCCACCACATGCCATCGGCAGCCGACAGACACCTGTCCGGCTCCGTTACAATTATTCATGTGCCCGCAGCACCTTCCGTTCCTGTACCGCAGCACCTTCCATTCTTGTGCACATAGCACGTTCTGTCCCCGTAGGGGCTTTGGCCTTTCTGGCCCTCTCAGAATCTTCGATCCTTTCCCGCTCAAACTGCTTCAGTGCGGCCTGCTGTTCAGTATCTTCCATACCCAAACTGCCCGTATTCTGAGCAAAATTCTTAACACTGGTACTCTCCAGCGGTGCATCCTGATTCTCGGCCCTTCCGGCCACAACTGATATCCCCGTCCCTGATGAACCCTGTTCTGGCTGAGGCTGCCTAACAACATCCGGCTCGTTGCTGAGCCACCCGGTACCTTCTACTGACCCTTCCAGATCAAACCAGTTGATAGTCATGTCCCCCGGATCCTGTTCATTGAAAAACTGAAGGTTAGCAATGTCCTCTTCCAGATCCGCTAGGACATCTAGCCCCTGATTAGGTCCATCCTCTCGAACCACACAAATCTCTGCCCCCCACTAGCAATTTCACATTTGGCCTAGCCTGGCCTGGTGATGTGATATAACCCCTCGGGTTGTACATGAAGCTCGTAGACCCCTCAAGCTCTGTATAATCATTCTCATCTGCCTTCTCAGTCGACCCAGTTCTATCTTCGATAGCCACCACCACCATTTCAGGTTAGGTTTGGGAGATGTCCAACATGCACAAGTCAGTGCTGTCAGGAATGAACACCTCCGGCTTGGGTAGATGGGAAGGGGTGATATATATGCTAGGGCCGTATGATTCAACCCCAGTTTGGATCAGATTGATGCGTTTGGGAGGTGGAGCTTGGTTGTGTGGTGGGAGAGGGTTGGTTGTGACATTTGGTTTTTCTAGGGGTGCGATCACCCTATTGTCAACGAGATCTTGGATTTCGTGACGTAATCTGAAGCACTGGTCAGTGTCGTGACCATGCTGTTAGTGAAACGCACAGTATTTAGCTGGATTATGGGAGGGATGAAGTTTTTCTGGCAATGGCCCACAGCTCTAGGGGCTTCAAGTGCCCTTTCCTGATCAGAACCCCTAAAGCCTTGGACAAAGACATATATAGCAGGGTAAAGGTTCTCTGGCCTTGGGGTGGAAACTTGGCTGTTTGCGAGCTACTTCCGGACGCACCGGTGAATGGTGTAACTGTAAGGGTTCTTGGGGTGGTGGTGGTAACCATTCCCACATTTGAAGTCCTGGCAGCTGCAGCACTGCTTGTGCCTGCATTTGTACTGTGGTTGAATGCCCTCTTAGGCTACTCTCTTTCATGATCAATGAGGCCCTGTTTCATGGCGTCCTCGATTTGCACCCCTATCTCATGTAGATCTGTAAAGGTGGGGAGGGGCATCTTCTGCATGAGCTTAGGCTGGAGGTTGCGCACAACCATTCGTATTTGGTCCTTGTCAACCAGCCTGATGGTCATCATTGAGGCCTTGGCCTTCCACCGGGTCACAAAGTCGGAGAAGCTCTCCTTCCGCTCTTGCCTAGTTGTCTCAAGATCATGAGTTGTGACCTCGATCTAAGTATTATAGGAGTATTGAGCTACAAAGGCCTTAGCCATCTCCTCCCAGTTCCTCTTGACAGAGTCCTCCAGTTTTGCATACCAAATAGCTGCTACACCCGATAGGGTCCGGCCAAACAGAGAAAACTTCTGCAATCTGGAGAGGCCCATCGGCCTTAGTATATCCGAAAATAGCCGCAAATGCGCCATAGGATCTCCAGACCTGTCGAAACGGTCTATGTGCGGCATTTTAAACCGGTCTGGCACAGTCACAGCTGAGTCGGTATACCCGTCCTCTATATCCGGGATGGATTTCACGCCTTGAGACTTCTTGAACAGCTTTTCTAGCTTGCTCACTTTTAGCGCTGTCGGATCCACCACGAACTCAAACGGCGTATCCCCCAGGTTGGTCCGTGCTTTGGATAGCTGCGGTAGGATTGGGGGCGGAATCGGCCCTGTTGGAACATCCATATTGTCCTGGATGTGTGTTGTCTCCCCAAGTATTGGAATTCTTGGTGGGGGAGGAGGTTGGTGCGAAGCAGATGCTCCGGCTTGCTATGGTGGTTGTTGTTACTGAAGCCTAGCAATCAACTCTGCTTGTTGGGCCATAACCTCAGCCTGGCGTGCGGCAAATTTTGCTTGACGAGCAGCGTCCTGCTACATGGCTTGCATACTCTTCTGAAGCTGACGCATCATCTCTTCCATACCTGTCATATTGTGTTGATCTATCTGAACAACCGGTATATCTGTCCTTGTAATAGAAACTAAGACCTCAGCCTGATTGTTCACTGATGGGGTGGACCACTGATCTGGCGACCGCTGTACTGATACACTGCGCCTTTTTGACCTCCGTCTGGTAACTGGGGGTAAAGAAAGGAACACTGCTTGTCCATTTGTCAGATCCTCAGATCGACGAAGTCTGCGGCCTCTAACCCAGAGTGCTCGGGGAATATCTATCTGGTCGGATGCAATGGTGCTAAACTACCTGGCAAAAAGATAAATAAAGCATAATAAGGAAACAATGAGCAGAAAAATGGACAGCATAACAGCTTAAATAAAGACAACACACAGTTGGCAAACACAAGCTGAAAGAACTGTTCTATCTGGTCGGGGAATATCTATCTGGTCGGCCTCTAACCCAGAGTGCTCGGGGAATATCTATCTGGTCGGATGCAATGGTGCTAAACTACCTTGCAAAAAGATAAATAAAGCATAATAAGGAAACAATGAGTAGAAAAATGGACAGCATAACAGCTTAAATAAAGACAACACACACTTGGCAAACACAAGCTGAAAGAGCTGTTCTCAACCACTGATCACTGTTCCCAAATCACTGCCCCAAATCTGAATCTGATACCCACAAGTAAAACGGATTCCCCAAATACTGATGCCCGCAGGCCTGATACCCAGACTTGCAAACTGATACATGCATTCCTATAGAGACGCACTCTAAAAACACATAATCAAGCAAGTGAGAGCCAAAACACCCCTATGGATGGGTAGGGTTTCCCTGTCCTATTTTGTTAGGAGCTAGGGTTTCATTATGCACATAGCGGTTTCAAACAACCTATAATCGGGTAAGTAACCTTTCCTAGCTTGGAATGGTCACTACAATTTCCGATATGCACTAGGTCGAATGGTCAAAAAGGGTGCCTCGGTAAAAACTGGGGTTTGTGTTCCCGTCATGGTAGAGCCCGCAACCGGTCAGCCTTATGGCACGCTTCTCAAAGCAAGCCTCTGGTAAACAGTTCAGGAATAACATATGGCAAACACGGTGTCCTAGGCGCACCAATGCACATGCAATGCAAAGAGACACATAAGTGTAGTCAAAACAAGATATCATGAGTTCGAGTCAAGTTCTCTAAATCCCCAGCAGAGTCGCCAGAAACTGTAGGCATCCCCGAATGTCCCGGCTTCGCGCGCGAATGGCGCAAAATCTGTTTTGTTCATTAACTACTATAGTTCGGACTCAAATGTCACGGTTCTGAATCTAATCTCGCAAAGTGCAATGCAAGACCAATAAATCACCAAAGAATCCAAATCCAGCAAATCGTTTTGGAAAACTAATTTTTATAAAGAAGTGCCAAACATGGACTACTTTGCCAGATACAAAGTCACCACCTAAATGTTTTATTTTGGGAAATTTAGGAAACCCTGACTCGTGCCTAAGGTCACGTGTCCGTCATCACCAAAGTTGCCTCGGCTCGGAAACTTGGGTACGAGAAGGGAAGGTCATGCAATGAGCACCCCCACTCGCCCGATCGAAGATCGGCCTTTACTAACATGATATTTTGTTTTTGGAAACACATGTGTTCTTATTTCGGTTTATTAGCTAACCTTACTACGTGATGCGCACCGCATACAAGTATAGACTAGATCGTTTAAATTGAAACAAAACGTCTCATGTTTGTTTGTTTGAAAATGGTTTGAAGGTACTACTCGCAAGTAGGCTAAGACGTGGATTTTGCCACCCTCAAGTGGGCTTAAGAAAACATGATTTTGCCACCCTCAAGTGGGCTTAAAACTCGCATTTCGATGAATTGTTCCAATTCAAGTAATCCAACCTTCACCCACAGGCATTCATGCAGTTAAACACTTAAGCAGTTAGTCTTATGGCAAGCATGCTATCATGGCAACACTCACACTCATGCAAGGTGCTAAAGCATAAACACTTACAGTGTACTCCGAGCCAACACAGAGAACTAGTTAGAAATCATGCATGATCCTAGTTCATGTTAAGATGGCTAATGCAACACATGCAAAATGCAACTAGAAATAGGATCGGCTATTCTAAGATGTCATGTGAATGCAACTTGACAACATGCTGTTAAACACATATTCAAGTAAATGTATTGAAATACAATGCGGTTAGTATGATGCGCCGAGCCCGGTGCATGCAAGACAAATGAATGAATGCAAACATACATAGCATAAGGATGCTAATCAAAATATGACCTAGAACTAACCATCATAAGTGGTTAAGTAAAATGGAGAAAGACGTGGGGTTTGAAGACATTCACACACTCACGCACACTTATTACAAAATTCGCCCTCCTCGACGGAGGGTCCGAATAAATAAGCTAAGCTAGCTACGGCCACACTATGCAAACTAATCTAATAATCTACTTAGACTAGTTATTACAACACCAAAGCTAATTAATTAACAAGCTAATTAATTATTACAATCCAAATTGAAACAAATAGCTACACTAAGCTAAATGAATATTACCAAACCAATTAAATGATTAAATTACACGAACTAATCATGAATACTGAAATGGCCTCGCAGGCGATGAAGAGATGCATGCTCGGTCGGCTTCGCTCAAAAATCCGTTGCCATGCCTCATGTTGCCTCTGTTTGCACTGTTTTGCACCTCTAAAAAATTATGCCAACTTCTGTGATGCTTCTGACCTACCTCATGGACATTCTGAGAGGTCATCGGCCAAGAGGTAAGGCCATCGGCCAAGAGATGAAGGTCATCCACCAGTTTTGAAGCTATCGGCCAAATATTTTTAGCCGATCGGCACACCAGATAGCCGATCGGCCATCTCTTCCTACAAACTGCTCCTTTTGCTGCAACAGAGTACAAACAGAGGCATGGCAATACGTTTTCAGGAAAATGTTGTGCAACTACACCCCTTATCATGTTTGAAGCTCAAAGAAGTGTAGTGCTTAACTCTTGAGCCATTAATCACGCATTTCGATGCATGATGGCCAAAGAGGCCGAGTCGCACAATTCAATGTGAATGAAATGCACAAAAACACATAAATGCCTTGACCTCTATCATGCATGATAAAGAGGGTTGGCGACCGAGAATTAAGGCACGTTTCATCACTTCAAGTATGAAACGTCCCTCGTTCCTCGTGTTTGGCTTAACACCCAAACCAAACACAATGCAATGCATGCAACATGGAGATGCTATGCAATGCAACATAAGCATGCCAAATGCAATGTAACAAGCATGCAAAATGCAATGCAACCTAAACATGCAAATATGCAATGTACCAAGCATGCAACAAGATGCAATGTAACCTAAGCATGCAAACAAAGTTAATGCAACATAAGCATACAAGCACTATGCAATGCAACTAGCATGCAACAACATGCAAAGATGGACTTAAACCAAAATGGACAGACCTCAATCATGCCCAAATCAGTGGCCAAAATGCTACGAAATGATAACATGAAATGCAAAACAAAGAATGCACATATAATGGCCTATCACCTAGGCATAAGAGCACAACTCTCAAGAGTGCTCAAAGAGTGACAAAAGTGGAAGTGTAACAATACTATCAGCTCTGAAATCATGCATGGAATGATGCCAAATCAACCAAACAATGCAAGTATGGCATGCAAGAAAGCTCAAAGCTTGAAGCTAGCATAGGCACTTGCACTAAGGCTATGCAAAACATGAAGCAAGTGGCCTAAGCAAAGCAAAATAGTCCTAAAGCATACCAAAGTGAATCTAAAACATGCATGGATCAAAGCCAAAACAAGTCAACATGAAAGACATAGGACATGATGCAAGTAAGGCTAACAAAGGGGATTGCACTACACCTATTAAAACCAAACATGGCATGACTTTACCAACAAAAATCAGAGTTAAGACATGGAAAAATAGGACCAAATACACACTGAAATAGTGGCCCAAGGTCCTAGGTGTGATGGCATGCACAATGACCCATTCTTAAGGCATAAAACACCAACTCTTCAAAGCATTGAAAGAATGACAAAGGCAAGTGTATGACCATGAAACATGCACTGAAATATCATTTCAAATGATGCCAAATCATGAGAATAGTCTAAGCAATGCATGCTAGTGGACTTGATACACAAAGCTAACAAGCTAGATTGAACCATGGCTATACAAAACGATGTATGCATGACTAAAACAACATCAAACAGAGCTCAAGCATGGTAAAACATGAGGGGAAGCTTCTTTGAGTTGAGCCAAAACATGCAAGAATGATGGTCCAAACCCATGATGCATGTTATGCTAGCATGCAAGATTGCTCTACAAGTATGTGAAGCATGCAAGATGCTATCAAACCAACCTTAGACAGAGTTGAAACATGCTAAAATAACACCAAAAGGTTACTGAAATGGAACCAAAACATGCTAAGCAAACATGTTACTGTTATGAGCCATTTATAGTAGCATACAAGACACAAGGAGAGGGGATGACCCTCTCCTATTTGAGACCCCAAAACCACCTTTCCACCACTAAAAATCCTCTGGATTTCAGTGGTGAGAAGGCCCAAACAAGGTGGTCCCAATAGCTTAAAAGGATGGTTCAAAATAAGGCCAAACAAGGCCTAAGAGGGGGTAGACTACCCCCAACACAAAAGTGACCTCAAACAAACATCACAAGTATGAAAAATCAGAACTTTTTACAGTCGAAAGTTAAGCTTAAATCAGCATGCAAATAGGTCCAAAAGCTTAAGCCAAAATAGGGGATTAAAAGGTTAGTTTCTCACCCTTGAAGAACACCTTCAAGAACACAACTCCAGCAACTTTTCTGAGCTTAAACCAACCCAAAAACACTAAAACCAACTCCTCAGTACCTCAGCAACAAAAGGATGGCGTTCTAGTAGGTGTTTGTGTGCAATAGTATGAAGAAATCACACTTTTGAGCACAAACAAGGGCAAATAAGGAGAGAGAGAGGTGAAATATAGAGAGAGAGAGAGAGAGAGAGAGAGATGTAGAACTTGTATATCAAATTCTCAGAACCTCTGGAAAGGGAGAGGGGCCTCCCTTCTTATAGAATTTCAATTCTCAAGCTTGTTGAACAAGCTTGAGTCTTGATTCAATCCCTCCATACACGTGTATGGAGGATGAGAATTGTGCTCACCAGCTGGCACAGTTGGCACAAAAATATCTGCAAAAGCAGATGGAAAGGTCTCGGCCATGAAATATGGCCGATCGGCCACCACTTATGGCCGATGGCAAGAAAACAAGGCCGATGGCACAAGGCCTTAGCCGATGGGTTGTAGGGATGGCCAACAAGCCACCCTCTTCCCTTAGGAGCAAAACCACAAGTCTTTGGTCCACAACCAAGCACAAAACAGACAAGTTGAGAGATCCTGAGGCAAGGCGACCAACCGAGACTTTTGGGAACTCAAAACGAACGCGAGCATGGATGATCATCGAGTGTTCAAACGATGACGTCCAAGTCTTGAGGACGGTCAAAAATGGGGTGTCTACACTTATCTGTGAGAGGTTGGTTTCAACTCAGAGTCAACAAAGGAGTTATGCTGACCGTAGGAGAAGACCGTTATCATTTGAGGTAAGAGATCATGTCTTCTTGAATATACCACCGAGACGGGGTTTAATGAGGTTTGTGAAGAGCAAGAAGTTGTCTCCAAGTTTTATTAGGCCTTTTGAGATCCTAGAGCACATTAGGGAGGTAGCTTATCGTTTGGCCTTGCCGTCACAGCTTTTCGAGGTTCCTTACATGTTTCATATCTATATGCTCTGGAAGTATGAGCAGATCCATCACATGTGTTGGATTGGACCGAGGTAGAGGTAGATGAGGATGCCTCATATGAGGAGAGACTGGCTAGAGTCTTAGGTACATGAGGCCAAGTCTTGCGAGGTAAGACAATACCTTTGGTAAAAATGTTATGGCAACACCACGGGGTTGAGAAGGTGACTTGGGAACGTGAAGCGGAAGTTCGTGAGAAATATCCAGACTTTTTTGTTGATGTTTGAAACTTGTAATGAATTTTTTTTTTATGTTGATTATATGTGAACATTGTATATGTTTTGAGAAAAGTGAATTGCATATTCAGTATTGAAAACTTGTTTATCATTGTTTTGAGAATGAATAACCGGTGGATGGGTCATGGTTATAGATTCGACTTGTTATCATTGTTGTATTTGAATTAAACACGATGTTATTAGTTGATTTAAAATTTTGGGGACGAAATTCTTTAAGGGGGGAGGTTATAACGACTCTGATTTAGACTAGACTCCTTTATTATTTTACATCCAGGTTCCTTGTTTTCTCTGGTTGTTTATATCCTTGTTCATCTTATTCCTTGTTGAATTGGGTTGTTTAAGTATTGTCGTTGCATTTGAAATAGGTTGGGAGTTCGTTTTTCAAAGTAGTCTTTGCCCAAGTTTTGGTCAGTTCGCTCGAGCGGTCTTTGAGAACTCTTAATACTTTTGCAGGCCTGCAAAAGTCCTGGGAGAATGTTTTTTTCGCTCAAGCAGTGTTTCTTGCGCTCGAGCGGTCTTCAAGAACTCTCAGTACTTTTGCAAACCTACAAAAGTACTAGGATGGTGATTTTCTCGCACAAGTAGTCCTTTTTGCGCTCGAGCGGTAAACCTTTGTTTGCAAAACTTCTGAGAGTATGTCATTGTGTGCTTGAGTGGTATTTTGTTCGCTTGAACGGTCTCACTTTTTGTGTGTTGATCGCTCGAGCGGTCTGTGCATATATTTGTTTTGAAAAGTCATTTTTTGAGTCATTTTCTCATCTCTCTCTCTCTCTACATTCCAAAAGCCTAGATTTTCTTTCTCTCTCTCTAGAAACCATTTTTAAACCTCAAATACACCTCAATCCATTAATCTTTACATCCTAGTCCCTTTGATAAAAGGTAGAGCTCACCTAGAGCTTCCATTTGATAAAAGAAAAGTCCATTTTCGACTCCATTGAAGTTTCAACCTTGCTCTTGCTTGTCTTCTAACTTGAGGTAGGGATTTCTCCACACTTTAGTATGATTTTTAACTTAGTTATTTGCTTTGCTAAACAAGATTTTGATTTGGGAATTTTTGAATAAAACTTAAGATTTCGGTTTTGAAATCAAAAGAAGGGTTTTCAAAATGGGTTCTCAAAATGGGTTCTTGAAAATAATTGTGGAAATGTATTTATGGTGAAATGATGAAATGGTAGATTTTTATCCATAGAACTAATTTTTAAAAAAAGGGAATTTTTCCCTAAAATGTGAATATTTGATTTTGTAAAGAGGAAATGGAAATAATGTTGGCTTTACGAAATTGGAACGATGATGATGATGATGATGGTGGTGGTGGAGTTGGATATGTATTATCACTCACATCTTGAAATTTTGAAAAGTTTATCTTTATTGGAAATTATCTATCCATTTAGAGATATCTATTTTGGGCTATCGATAGAAGATAGCTATGATTGTTGTAGAAATTACATGAGAATTAGGAGAATTGAAACTAATTTCTCATCCATTTGCATTGAGCATTGTTGCATATTTAACACATTGAAAATGTATATTATTTTGAGAAAAAATGGTGAATACCTTGGTGAATCTAGATAGGGGTGTGGTTGTCGTATTATTGTTGGCCTGTGTGTCATTGGTGAAAATTCAAAAACCCACGCAGTTAGGTACCGAGCCTTCCGATTAGTACTGGTAAAAATGGCAATTGCCAGTACTTGTATAGCCTACTTGCAGGCACGTACCTAGAGATTCCCGGTGCTGTATCTATTGTCCTGTTTTCTATTGTATGAGAAATGATTTCATGAATTGTGATATAACTTGGCATTGCATGATTTTGGAAAGAAATATAAAATGTTTTGGCACAAATATTGCATATTTATTCACCTTATGACTTTGTTAAGATTCATACACTTTGTTAGTGTATCTCTACTAGGCTTTGGCTCACCTTATGTAGAAAACCATTTTCGGGCGCTGATGATATGCCTCCGCCAAGGCAGTAGCTTGGGAGGACTTGGAGCCAAGAGCTTCTTTTTTTTTTTTTTTTTTGTTATTGTTGTATTTATTTTATACAAGCCTAGGGCTTTATTTGTATTGAGTTTAAACTCACTTTTGTTGTACCTAGCATCGTCTTGGAAAGTTGTAGCCATTAGGGAATTTATATACCTGTTTGACTTTATTTCATATCTTATGCTTATAACACATGCTATAGATTCAGGGTTATGACTTATGAATGTATTATTGCATGTGTTACCCTTTTGGAAAATAGAACCATATGAATAGAAGGATATTATGTTTGGAAATGTATTGTTATTTAATAATTATCATAGGATGAAAAGTGGTTATTATTTTGGGGTGTTAAATGACCCATATTTTATTTTAAGAGAAAAGGAGGGCTATAAATAAATATTTATAATTTCAAACAATTCGATAGTAGTACAAATGAACCAACAGTGATAGAGGGTGCTTACTTGCCTCAAGAAGCTAAAATAATATTCCAACACTAACTCCAAACACTCAGTTCAACCACTTTAATCACACAAACCTAATACATAGAACCTCAAATAAATTAATATTTTTACCTCTTGCATACACCCACAAGAACTCCACATCTCGGTTTCATGCACTACTTAAAAATCCAAAAATACAAACCATTCAACCCAACCAAATACCAAACAGCACCTTACTCATTATACAAAACTCCACTCTCAAAATTACACACACACACACACACACACACACACACACACACAAACCATTATTGCACTTTTTCCTACAACCCACACACACCATTATTACACATTGCATCATACACCGATTTTCCAAAACGTAGGCAGGCACAAGCTTTTTCTTTCTCATAAGATATGAACTGTTTATTCCTCAATAAAAATATATTAATAACTAATGGTACGAGAAGACTCTTACCTTAAACAATGGGGGTCAAACTATCACCAAAGTTCTGAGCTCTCAATTCTCTACCACAAACTCCCACTCCAATCCTCTGTAAAATTATGATAAAAGATAAAATAAACAATGGGAGTTAAACAATGGGGATTAAACTCTTTCTTATAAAAGATAAACGATAACATGAAACTCTTTTTCTTTTTCCTTTTTTTTTAAAAAGGGTTATTAACCTAATTTCTTAAAATTACTAAATTACCCATACAATTTAGTTTAATCACTAATCTATTCAAAAATAATTCTATACATAACTTAGGTTTTACAGTATGCCCCATATTTTGTTGCTTTGCAGACCTTACCCTAGATGCCTACAATGGTTACATACTGTGTAGCACTAACCAAGAACCTCAAAAGAGATGGTAAAATAAGGGCCTTGCCCATAACCTCCTCCTACCTTATCACACCGAAATCACCTAGGGTCCGAATAAAACCAATTCATTCAAGCACTTGCCCAAGACTTCACTTTCAATAAAGAACACGTCTAGCCAACCAATACATGAAGTTATCAACATGATTATCTCATAAAATTATTTAAGTGATCGAAGATCCATGACCACCCTTATTAAGTTTCCCGTTAGTTTAGGTGCTTTAATCAAGGTTAGCCCAAGCAATTGAAATAATAAATTCTACACAAGTATGAATATTCCATAGCAAAATTTTAAAGGAAATAAGTCACAATCATATGTAGATGACATACTAAGATTTAAACAAATGACAAGGAGCATATTCAAGTAACTAAGAACATTAAGCCATTAAACAAGCAAATTTCCAGATTCGGTTTAGTTTAAAGATCACAATCAAAGAGGCATTTTCAGAATTTTCACAAGCTCGGACTTCCTAGGGTTCGTAGAAAATTTTATCTAGTTTCCAAATCATGTTTCATAAGTGGGGTAGCTTTCCTAAATTTTTAGTTATTTAAGAAATATTCCAGCACTGTTCAAATTCGTCCACTGTTACGAAAATCAGATTTTCTCTCAAATTACTTCCTCTTTTTCAATAAAATCATTTTCTCTTGAAAGCTAATATTTTAAGGAAGGCTTTGATATAAAATTGAGGTCAATGGGATTTTTCTGTATTTTTCTAGAATTTTTGAAAGTTGACTAAAAATAACGGTCATTGGCGCACAAAACTTGAAATAAAAAGAGTTGTAAGAAAATGGGGCAACCATATGTAATTTTATACTTCTCTTGTGATAAAAACATGCCAAATAATGTACTAATAACTCAGATTTTTTGTTTGAATGTGTGCCTTCAAAATAAATGTAAGCTATAGGTAGAAATAAGTAACTTTTCTTTAACAAAGAGAGAATACAAGCAATGTAGTAATCAAAACTCAACTTCTTTTATTCAAACACAAGAACAGCATACATACACAACTGAAAATAATATTCTAACATCTAATATCATGTATTTGGAAGAGAAAAGAAAAGGATATGTTGTGTTGTGCCTTACTTGTTTGCTAGATTGCTAAGTTTGGACCAAAAATCACTACAATAATTTTCACTTTTGGTGACTAAATTTTTAGTCGCCAAAAGTTAATTTTTTTTTGTCGAATGGTTTTAGCGACTAAATTATTTGGTCGCAAAAGTAGTCACCAAAAAAATTGTTGGTAAAGGCAATTAGCGATTAAAATTATTTTAGTCGCCAAATGTATACAATTCCCTACTAAAATTTTAATCGCCAATAGGTTGGACATTAAATTAAATTAGACCCCTTTTGGCGACCAAACTTTTAGTCGGCAAAGAGTTCTTTTTTGGCTACTAAAAATTTAGTCGCCGAAAGTCCCATATCTTTGGCTACTAAATTTTTAGTCAGCAAAGAGTTCCTCTTTTGGCTACTAAATATTTGGTCACCTAAAGTTTTTTGCTACTAAAATTTTAGTAGGCAAAAGTGTTTTTATCCTTTAGTTTTTTGTTTTTAGCTTACGAAATATTTTAGTCGCCAAATGTTTGATTTTCTTTTGGCTACTAAACTTTTAGTCGCCAAATGTCTTTTTTTTTTGCTACTAAACTTTTAGTCGCCAAATATCTTCTTTCTTTTTTTTTAGGCTACAAGACTTTTAGTCGCTAAATGTCTTTTCACAATTTCTTTTTAGCTACTTATTGTTTAGTCGTCAAAAACATGATATTATGTTTTATTGTGAAATTATAATTTCTCCACAACCTGTCTATATACAATGCAACCTGTAATACGCATATAAACAAAATGATACATACTATCAATCATTTCACAATCTGCATCCATATACCAAAAAGAAATAACATTAAATATCAAAGTCCATACAAATCAACTATTATCCAAACTAAAATAATAATTCCATACAAAATATATCATACAAAAATCAAAGCCCTCCGTATACAAACAATACATTTACTACCAAGCAAAATTACCATTTGGCATGGTACAAATTACCATCGTAATCTGTACCACAACAAAAAGTGATATATGTACCATGACAAAAGTTTTCTATGGACCATGACAAAATGTCCTAGATGTACACTGAAAAATGGTATATATGTACCACGACAGAAGGTGATTTATGTACCACGATAGTAATTATCTGTTGATTGCCAAAAGTTTTCTGTATCAGTAATAATGAACTACACAAAAGCTGAGGACGACAAAAGTATTATATTAGTTCTACACAAAAGTGAAAATTCTTCTCCATACACCAATATGGATTATCCACAAGTCCACGCAACAAAGCCATCTACAAAGAAAAACAAAAAACGAAATATTAGAATTGGTTACAAAATATAAATTCAGTCAACCATATGGAATATGTTCTAACATGCATTTAAGGTAGAACAATCAAGAAATGTCTTCTTGGAAATAAAAGAAAGTATATATATGTATCATGCAATATTTATTCCAACCAACTGCACAAACAATGTAATATGTAATTTCTTCGTTCTATAAATATATAAAGGCAATTATTAGAATATGCAGATGTTATTTTAATAAAGTTGTTGCTTTTTAAACTAAGTGTTGCGAGTTTTTTGACTAAGTGTAAGGTGTATTCAGGGGCTGTTATGAATTTTCACCGTTGGAAAGCCCTTTTTCAAATAAGTTTAAAGCGTATTCAACTATAACTCACAACCTACGGGTCTAAATTATGTTCCATCAGTTCTCACAAGTCATATTTGTCATGGGAAAACTATCTGTGAGAGTCACATGGTAGTTCGGAGGCTGTTTTGAATTTTCGCCCTTGAAAAGCTCTCTTTCGAGTAAGTTTAAGACATATTCGGCTCTAACTCTCTACCTACGGGTCCGAATTACGTTCCGCCAGTTGTCACAAGTCTTATTTTTTATGGAGAAGCTATCCATGAGAATCACACGGTGGATCGGGGCCAGCTTCGAATTTTCACCCTCGAAACGCCCTTTTTCGACTAAGTATAGGGCATATTCGGCTCTAACTCCCAACCTACAAGTCCGGATTACATTCCGTCAGTTGTCACAAGTCCTATTTGTCATGGGGGAACTGTCTGTGTGAGCCACACGGTGGTTCGGGGGCTGTTATGAATTTTTGCACCTGGAAAGCCCTTTTTCTACTAAGTTTAGGGCGTATTTGGCTCTAAGTCCAAACCTACGGGTCTGAATTACATTCCGTCAGTTCTCACAAGTCCTATTCATCATGGGGAAGCTATCTGTGAGAGTCACATGGTCGTTCGGAGGCTGTTTTGAATTTTCGCCCTCGAAAAGCTCTTTTTCGAGTAAGTTTAAGGCGTATTCGGCTCTAACTCTCTACCTACGGGTCTGAATTACGTTCCCTCAGTTGTCACAAGTCTTATTTGTCATGGAGAAGCTATCCATAAGAGTCACAAGATGGATCAGGGGCTGCTTTGAATTTTCTCCCTCGAAACGCCCTTTTTCGACAAAGTGTAAGGCGTATTCGGCTCTAACTCCCAACCTACGGGACCGGATTACATTCCGTCAGTTGTCACAAGTCCTATTTTTCATGGGGCAACTATCCATGTGAGCCACACAGTGGTTCAGGGGCCTTCTTGAATTTTCGCCCTCGAAACGCCCTTTTTCGACTAAGTTTAGGACATATTCGGCTCTAACTCTCTACCTACGAGTCCGAATTATGTTATGTCAGTTGTCACAAGTCTTATTTTTCATGGAGAAGCTATCCATGAGAGTCACACAGTGGATCGGGGGCTGCTTTGAATTTTTGCCCTCGAAACGTCCTTTTTCAACTAAGTTTAGGGCATATTCGGCTCTAACTCCCAACCTACGGGTCCAGACTACATTATGTCAGCTGTCACAAGTCTTATTTGTCATGGGGGAACTGTCTGTGTGAGCTACACAGTGGTTCAGGGGCTATTATGAATTTTCGCCCCTGGAAAGCCATTTTTCTACTAAGTTTAGGGTGTATTCGGCTCTAACTCCCAACCTACGGGTTCGAATTACATTCTATCAGTTCTCACAAGCCTTATTTTCCATGGGGAAGCTATCTGTGATAGTCACACGATCGTTCGCAGGCTATTTTGAACTTTCGCCCCCGAAAAGCTCTTTTTCGAGTAAGTTTAAGGCATATTCGTCTCTAACTCTCTACCTACGGATCCGAATTATGTTCCGTCAGTTGTCACAAGTCTTATTTGTCATGGAAAAACTATCCATGAGAGTCACACGGTGGATCGAGGGCTACTTTGAATTTTCACCCTCGAAACGCCCTTTTTCAACTAAGTGTAGGGCGTATTCGACTCTAACTCCTAACCTACGGGGGGGCCGTTTTGAATTTTTGCCCTCGAAACGCCCTTTTTTCGACTAAGTTTAGAGCGTATTTGGCTTTAACTCCCAACCTACGGGTCCGAATTACATTCCGTCTGTTCTCACAAGTCCTATTTGTCATGGTGAAGCTATCCGTGTGAGCCACATGATTGTTCAGGAGCTGTTTTGAATTTTCACCCCTAAAATGCCCTTTTTTGACTAAATTTAGGTCGTATTTGGCTCTAACTCCCAACCTACGGGTCCGAATTACATTCCGTCAGTTGTCACAAGTTCTATTTGTCATGGGGGAGCTGTCCGTGTGAGCCACACAGTGGTTCGGGGCTGTTATGAATTTTCGCCCCTGGAAAGCCATTGTTCTACTTAGTTTAGGGCATATTTGGCTTTAACTCCCAACCTACGAGTCCGAATTACGTCCCATCAGTTCTCACAAGTCCTATTTGTCATGGGGAAGCTATCCATGAGAGTAACATGGTCGTTCAGAGGCTGTTTTAAATTTTCGTCCCCGAAAAGCTCTTTTTCGAGTAAGTTTAAGGCGTATTTGGTTCTAACTCTGTACCTACCGGTCCGAATTACGTTCTGTCAGTTGTCACAAGTCTTATTTGTCATGGAGAAGCTATCCATGAGAGTCACATGGTGGATCAAGGACTGCTTTGAATTTTCACCCTCGAAACGCCCTTTTTCGACTAAGTGTAGGGTGTGTTCGGCTCTAACTCCCAACCTACGGGTCCAGATTACATTCCGTCAATTGTCACAAGTCCTATTTTTCATGGGGGAACTTTCCATGTGAGCCACATGGTGGTTTGGGGTCCGTTTGATTTTTCTCCCTAGAAACGCCATTTTTCGACTAAGTTTAGGGCGTATTCGGCTCTAACTCCCAACCTACGGGTCCGAATTACGTTCCGTGAGTTCTCACAAGTCCTATTTTTCATGGCGAAGCTATCCGTGTGCGCCACACAGTTATTCAAGGGCTGTTTTGAATTTTTGCCCCCCGAAACGCCCTTTTTCGACTAAATTTAGGGCGTATTCGGCTCTAACTCCCTGCCTACGGGTTCGAATTACATTCCGTTAGTTGTCACAAGTCCTATTTGTCATGGGGGAACTATCCGTGTGAGCCACACGGTGGTTCAGGGGTTGTTTTGAATTTTTGCCCCCGAAACACCCTTTTTTCTACTAAGTTTAGGGCGTATTCGGCTCTAACTCCCGACCTACGGGTCCAGATTACATTCCGTCAGTTGTCACAAGTCCTATTTGTCATGTGGGAACTGTCCGTGTGAGCCACATAGTGGTTCGGGGTCGTTTTGAATTTTCGCCCTCGAAACGGCATTTTTCGATCAAGTTTAGGGCGTATTCGGCTCTAACTCCCAACCTACGGGTCCGAATTACGTTCCGTCAGTTCTCACAAATCCTATTTGTCATGGCGAAGCTATCCGTGTGATCCATAATGATGTATCTTAGTTATATTATTTAATAAAATTTAAAATGTCTATCACTTTAGTGAATATTATAAAAATAACATTATTTCACCAATTTTGCCTTTAATATCATTTTTATTTTAATAATGGAGCATCAATCTCCTTGTATTGTCTTTCAAGTGTTAGATGAGACTTTTGCACTATATTTGGCAAAATTTTTTAGAAGAATGATACAAGACATGAGCAAATAATTGACCAAATAGCTACACTTATTTATGATGTCTTCAACATGAGCATATACTCATTACTAAAGCTGCATATGATTTTTTCCCTATTTCCCTATTTTGAAAGGCAGGAAGCTACATATGATATTTTTCCCTTTATTAAAATTGTTACTCTTAAAAATTTCATACTAAAAAGACAATAAGGTCTAAAGTTTGATGAATTTTTTTGATCATCCAAATACAAATTTTATTACATCGAATAGATAACTATTTGTTTGATTATCTTGATGGTGTTGCCCGCTACAAATTGACATAACAAAACTCTTTCTAATTTTATTACACAAGGTAATCACAAGTAAATAGTTCTTTAAGTATTATTTGCCATCCATATTAATCTATTTTAAGGGTTCCTCATAGCCTTGAATTGTTCGGCATGTTCCTCATACCACAATCTATTTTCTCTTATCTTCTCTTTCATTGGTACCATTTGTAACTTGCACTGAATGTATTTTCATTTCTATCTTTTCTCATAACCACCTCAGTATATAGCAATCCCTAAAAACAAGAATTTTACTTATAGCTCAAACATCATCACATGCAGCAGAAAGTTGGATTTGGCAGTTCAATTTGTTCAAAATATCTACGTCTATTAACTCAATGTGAGAATGAGAATACCAATTAAGCACATAAACATATGGACATATATACATGTAAACATCTAACAAACTAAATTACACTTGCAACTTTATGTCTTAGAAAAGAAGCATCAACACAAAGATGTTTCATATGCCAACAAAAAAAAAAAAGAAAAAAAAAAAAGAAGGCTCAAATGCAGTATAAAGGTATTACTATAGACTCCAACAAGTAACATTAAGCTCATAATTACCAAAAGCCCAGTCAATGCCGTAAATCTTTGCAGCACTAGCGGAAGCTTTTTCAAAGTTAAGGTTATAACAAGTGAATTCTCCAATATACTATTGTTGATTTCATGAAAGATCCTATCAACCCTGCCGAAAGGAGATTCAGGATTAGGAAAGGCAACATCAAAATTAAGCCTACAGCATAAATGACAAGAGTAACTATTTTTGCATTGAATTCTTTTCAATGATTAGATCACAAAAAATAAAAAACCATTAACTACATTTGTGCATCTAATTTCATAGAAAAATGAGAAGATTCATTCATGTAACCAATACAATTATTTGCAAATTCTGCAGTGGTAACCAAACCATGTATTCATTCACAAGTGCTAGCTCTATCTTTTCCAAGATGCATATGCATCTATTACCATCACTTGATGCATTGCCACGTCTTCATTTACAATAATTCTAGCAGGATGAACATATTTTCTCATGCCTACGCTAAATGGTTTTTATTTTTTATTAATCAAGAATGGGATGGTAGAATTTGTAAAAATCTGCTAGTGGATCAACAAATTAACAAAGCAAATGCAATTAAGCTGCATGGTGTCAAATATTCCCAATGCCAAAACAAGTATTCTGAAAATGTTTGCTCTGGGTTCTGAACTGCCACCACCAGCAGTACCTCAAGAGAGGAGGCATGGGGGAATTGGTAATTCAATGTTAATATGTGTGGTATGGTGGTGCAGCAGAATCCTGTGCTTTAAGGTACAATGACACCACTTATAAAGGAATTGACAAATACCACATGTATAATGTCAAACAAACCTCTCAGCCCTCACAATTCTTTCCATTCCATTCTTTTCCATAGCCTACAAAGTAACTAGACTATCAGATGCCACTATATTGACTCCATTTCCATGAAACATGTATATATATATAGAGAGAGAGAGAGAGAGAAAGCATACGCGAGATAGAGCATCAATGGAGTCTCTTCTCAGCGATGAAGCCTCTGGATCTCGCGGTGGTGGCGATGGATCTGCGAAGATCGGCGGAGGAGGGGAAGGCGGCGGCGTAAAAAGAGGGCAATGACGGAGGTGGTAGTGGCGGCAGTGGTGATCGCAACAGTCACGATGGCGATGGCAGAGGAGGAGGAGGTGCTCCGGTTACCGACAAACGTGAGGAGGAGCGGCGGTGGGATGACGACGCAACGGGACTCCTCAACCCTTCTTCTCTTCTTCTCTTCACCTACCCTAATATTTTATTGGTGAGGTATTGATCTCCATCTGTTGGTTCTTCAAGTGATCTTAGCCATTTGTTTTACATCCTTGTTAACTTATTTTCCCCGACTAAAATATAGTTTCGTCGTTGATTAAGTGAGTCCGCCAAAAATTCAAAATCTTTCTTTCAAAATTTTAATTACAATCGGCCACTAAACATTTCAGTCGGAAAAAGTCAGCTAAAGGCGACTAAAATAATTTTTTGTCGCCGAAAGTAAGTTTTGGCGACTAAAACTTTAGTCGCCAAAGAGAAAAAATAATTTTTTTATTTTCCATTCGGCGACTAAATATTTTAGTAGCCAAAAATCAATATACGGCGACTAAATTTTTTTTTATCGCTGAAAGTAAGTTTTTAGCAACCAAAAGTTTGGTCGCCAATGAGAAAAATTATTATTTTTATTTTCCATTCGGCGACTAAATATTTTAGTAGCCAAAAGTCAATATACAGCGACTAAGTTTTTTCTTTTGGTCACCAATTCTAGCAGTTTTAGTGACTAAATTTTTTTTTAGTCACCAATAATCAATATACCCCCACTAAAAAAAATTAGTAACTGAATATTTTACTTTTGGTGACTAAAAAAAATGTTGGTTGCCAATTCCATAACTTTTGGCGACTAAATTTTTTTTAGTCGCTAATTTTGGTCGCCAATGGTGTATTTTGTTGTAGTGAAGGTTAGGGAGAGGGTTCTATTATTAAAAAAATTGTAGTGAAAAGTCTAAAATGTCCTTTGTTGGATTGTAATGGAATGAATTTGGATTTAGTTTGAATGCAATGGAATGAAGGATGATTTAGATGGTTAATCATGGTTTAATTATGGCTTAAACCTCATTTGGTGGGAATGGAACTAGATGGCTAAGTTGGTACAAAATAAGTTTTCAAGTTTTGGGGGTACTGTAGACACCCCATTTTTGACCGTCCTCAAGACTTGGTTGTGCTTGTAGGTACACCCAACAACTGGTTCGATTGCTCGTCGAGCACTCAACTATCGCGGCGGAACGTCACGGGTTCGAGCTTCTCGGACCCTGTATCCTTTCTGCCTCATTTTTGGACCTTGACTAGGTCCTGTCAGAGTGGACCCTGTGGTGCACTGCCGGCCATGGCCTTGACCCTGCCGGCCCTTGGTGATGCCCTGCCGGCCAATGGTGTGGCACTGTCGGCCATTGCTGATGGCCGGCACCCCCCCTCTCTCAGCTGGTTTTTCTCCAGATCTTTTGAGCCAGCTAGATTTTTGTTATCTCCTCTCCATACACGTGTATGGAGGGATGGAACTCTTGCAAAGCTTCTTTGCATTGCCTTCTTCTATATAAGCAAGAGGGCTCCCTTTGTATCAGGGCTGAGTTTTTTTTGAAGAGCAAAAACTCTCTTTCTCTCTATATTGCTTGAGTTTTGTGCTTTGAAGTTGGATTTCTTTGCACTTTTACACTACAACACATAGATATACACCACCACAATTGAACAAAGCTTCTTGGGAGGTCTTCTTGAGGTCTAAAAGCAAGCTTCCACCCCCTGAAATTGCTGGTTTCGAAGAGGGTCTTCAAGGGTGAGCATTTCCCCCATTTTTGCACTTTCTTGCACCTTGCTTTAGCCCTCTTTTCATATTGTTTTAGGCTTTGCTTATAACTGAAAAAAGTCTTGTTTTTTAGTGCTTTTGAAGTTTGGTTAAGGTCATTTTGCTGTTTGGGGTGTGTAGCCCCCTTGCATGCTTTGTTTGGCTTTGTTTTAAGCCATATTTGGAGGCCTCCGAGCTAGCCTTGGTTTGGTCTTCCTACCACTGAAATCTGATGGATTTTTAGTGGTAGAGGTGTGGTTTTGAGGTCCTAAATCAGAGGGGGTAGTCCCCTCTCTTTGTATTCCTCTTTGCTTGCATTTTTGGCCTTCCAAAGGACCATCCCTCTATGCATTTTTGAGGATGGTCCAGGCCTCTTTTTTCTGATTTGTAGGACCTACCTTGGCCCTGTCCAAGGCTGGTTTGGTCATGCCTTGCTTGCATCTTGCATGTATAGTGTAACTCCATTCATAGCTCATCAAAGTAGCATGTGTGCATAGTCTTTGTTGAGCCCATTTCAGTCCATTTTTGGTGATGCCATACCATGCCATGAACCTGTTTTGGGTTGGTTTTATTACTTCATACTTGCTTGATGCACTTGTAATGCAAATCCCCTAAACTAGCTTCATATGCTCCATGCCATGCCATGTCATTTTAGCTTGTTTGGTTTACATTCCAGCATGTATTTGGTCATCATTTGGCATGATATGACCCTATCCATAGTTGGTTTGATCATCATTTGCATGCTCCATATAGGTATAGAACAAATCTTGTTTCCTAGCTCTTTGTGCATGATGTTTTGACTCATCATACTAGCATATTTTGGCCTTGCTTAAACATGATTTTATGCTTATTTTGAAGTGTTCTAGGACTGTTTTGGGCTGCCATGGCCATATCACTCATGCTTTGTATAGCTATAGTGTAAATGCTTGGGCTAGTCTTGGGTTTTGAGACCCCTACCATGCTATACATGTGATGTTTGCATGCCTTGCCCTCATTCCACATGCTATTTCAGTCCATGAAATGTTGTCATTCACTTGCATTTGACATGCCTTGAATGCTTTATATAACTTGTGCTTTATGCCTCAAGAATGAGCTTTTGTGCATGCCACTTAGCCTAAGCCTTTGGCTCATAATTTCAGTGCATTTTGGGTCCTATTATACCATAATGTAACTCTATTTTTGGTTGTCCAAGTCATGCCATGTTTGATTTCAATAGGTGTAGTGCATTGCCTCATTAATGCCTTGCATGCTCCTTGTGTTTAGCTTTGTGTTCTAGCCCGTGTTGGCTAGCTTTGAGCTTGGTTTTGGTCCTGCTTAGACCTGCCCTAGGACTGTTTTAGGTCCCCTTGGCCCTTTGGGGCTTGCCTTGTGTGGCCATGGCTTAAGTCCCTTTGCTTACTTTGAGCTTTAAGCATCCTAACATGCTTTGCTTGCATTGTTGAGTTGATTTGGCATCAATTTACATGTATTTCAGAGCTTACCTCATTGCCATGTATCCATGTTTGTTGCTCCTTAAGTGTGTTTAAGAGTTGACCCCTTTGTGCCTTAATACTTTAGCCATTTGGCATGCATGCTTATCTTGACATTTCATGCTTTTCGTGCCATCAATTCATTGCCTTTGGCTACTGATTTAGACCTAGTTGAGAGCTGTCCATCTTTGGTGTAAGCCCATTTTACCATGTTGTCGCATGCTTGTTACATATAGTATGTTGTTGCATACTTATTTAGCTTTACATGCCTTGCATGTTCACATGTTCATGTTGCATTTCGTCATCTTGTCCAAGGTTGTCACCTCACATCATGCTTATCTGCTTGTTGCATGTCATTAGCCTTGTTAGGTTGTTCGCATTGCATGTTTGCCATGCTTGTGTGTTGCATTGCTTGGGTTAAGTGTTGATCCGAGCACGAGGAACGAGGGGCGTTTCATACTTCAAGTGATGGAACGTGTCTCAATTCTCGGTCACCGAAGCTCTTGATGATTCATGATAGAGTTCTAGGCTTTACTTGCTTTATTTGTGCATTCATTTTCATATTGATTTGCACAAGTTGGATCTTTGGCCATCATGCATCGGGACGCGTGATTGATGGTCGTGGATCCGATTTGGCCTCTCCCTTGATGTTTTGAGGTGATTTAGAGTGCCATGGTGCGTACATGTCCTTGGGAAACCCTCATTTTTCTCTATTTTGTGCTTCATTGCAGTTTGGTGTCACAGCACACCAGTGGCCGGTAGCCTGCCACTGATGGTCGGCAGTGTGTCACCCTTGGCCGGCAATGAGCCATCTTTAGCTGCAGTACTCCTCTCATGGCCGGCAGGCCACTGGTAGCTTCCCCCTGCAGTGTTTTGGTAAATTGCAGCAACAAGCACTAGAAGACACCCTGCAAACAGAGCCTCTAAAGAGCAACCGAAAGGCCTTCCAAAGCGAGGAACCGAAGCGAGCATGCATGCCTCCCTTCTTCAAACAGAGCTGGAATAGCATCATTTACCGCTTTCCCTATTTGCTTGCTGTCATTCATTAATTAGTTAATTGATTCGTTAATTAATTAAGTTGTGTAATAATTAGTTGTAGCTAGTTATTTATTTGGTTTTGTAATATTTAATTAGCTCGTGAGTTAGTTAATTAGGTGGTTTGTATTATTTATTCGGACCCTCCGAGTGAGGGCCAATGTTGTAATAAGTGTGCGTGGGTGTGTGTATGTCTTCCAACCTCACGTCTTTCTTCCCTTTTATTTAACCGCTTGCAATGGTTAGATTTAGGGCATATCTCAATTAGCATTCTTATGCTTCGCATGTTTGCATTCATTCATTTGTATTGCATGCACCGGGCTCCGCGCATCATACTAACTGCATAAGTATTCCAAATCTAACTTGAAATACGTGTTACTTGTCACATTTCATATGCCATCTTAGGATTAGCTGAGCCTATTCTAGATTGCATTTTGTATGTGATGCATTAGCCACTTAACATGGACTAGGGTCATGCATGTTTTGCTAACTAGCTTCATTGTTTTGGCACGGAGTACGATGCAAGTATTTATGCTTTAGCATCTCACATGAGTGTGAATGCTAACATGACAGCATGCTTACCATGTGGCTATATGCTTATGTGATATAACTGCCTGAATGCCTGTGGGTGCAGGTTGGATTATTTGAGTTGGAACAACTCGTTGAAATCTGTGCTTTAGCTTACTTGCGAGTAGCAAATCTTAAAACATTTCCAAACAAACGGATATGCAGTGCTTTGTTCCAAATTAGGCGATCTAGTCTATACTTGTTTTGCTGTGCGCATCACATAGTAATTCTAGCTAATTAATCGGAATAAGAACGCATGTGTTTTCAAAAATGAGATATCATGGTTAGTAGAGGCCGATCTTCGGATCGGGCGAGAAGAGGTGCTCATAGCTGACCTTCCCCAATCGTACCCAAGTTCCTGAGCCGAGGCAACTTTGGTGATGACGGACACGTGGCCTTTGGCACCGAGTCAGGGTTTCCTAAATTTCTCCATTATAAAATATTTAGGTGGCGACTCTGTATCTGGCAAAGCAGTCCATGTTTGGCACTTCTTTCAAAAAATCTATTTTTTTTCTCAAAACGATTTGTCGGATTTGGACTCTTTGGTTCAAGATTAAGAACCGTGACAAATCAAGTCCGAACTGTAACACCATTGAGGTCCCTCGCAGACCAGTTACAGTTTCTGGCAACTCTGCTGGAGAGTTAGAGAACTTGACTCGAACTCATGATATCTTGTTTTGTTCACATGTGTCTCTTTGCATTGCATTTGCATTTGGTGCGCCTAGGACACCGTGTTTGCCGTATGCTATTCCTGAACGACTTGCCGGAGGCTCGCTTCGAGAAGCGTGCCATAAGGCTGACCGGTTGCGGGCTCTGCCACGACGGGAACACAAACCCCGATTTTTTCGGGGCACCCTTTTTGACCATTCGACCTAGTGCATATTTGGGATCCATAGTGACCATTCCAAACTAGGACAGGTTGCTTACCCGATGATAGGTTGTTTAAAACCGCTGCGTGCGTAGTGAAACACTAGCTCCTGACAAAATAGGACAGGGAAACCTTACCCCCTCCATAGGGGTGTTTTGGCTCTCAATTATCTGTTATGTGCTGTCAGAGTGTGTCTCTACAGGGTGCATGTATCAGTTTGCGAGTTTTGGGCATCAGGCCTGCGGGCACCAGTTCAGTGTTTGAGAATCAGTTATCTGCGGGTATTAGATTCAGTTTTCAGGAACAGTGATTCAGGGATAATGGCCAGTGTTTGAGAACAGTATTTTTGGCAGTGTATTGTGATGCCCAACTGTGTGTTGTGTATTTATTTTAAGCCGTTATACTGTCCGTTTGTCTGCTCGTTTATTTCCTTATTATTGTTTTATTTATCTTTCTGCTAGAGTAGTTTAGCACAATTGCTTCAGACCAAGTAGATATTCCCCAAGCACTCTGGATCAGAGGTCGTCGACTCCATCAATCTGAGGATCTGGTAGACGGACAACCAGTGTACCACTTTCTACCCCCGGTTATTAGACGGAGGACAGTTAGGCAGAGGGCATCAGTTCAGCAGTCAGTTCAGAGGGCCTTATCTACCCCACCTGAGTACAATAGGGATCAGGGTTCTGTTTCACCTGCAGAGAGAGAATATATACTGGTAATCCAATCAGAACAAAACAGTATGGCCGGCTTGGAGGAAATGATGCGTCAACTCCAAGAGAGTATGAAAATGATGCAACAGGATGCTGTCCGACAGGCGGAGTTCGCCAAGCAGCAGGCCACGGTTATGAATGAACAAGTAAAGTTAATCGTGAGGTTACAACAGCAAACCGGAGCATCTGCTTCGCAGCAAGCTCCTCCCCCGCCAGGAGTTCCAACCCTCAGGGAAACAGCTAATGTTCAGAATGACACAAACATTCCCACAGGACCCCCTCCACCCCCGGTCCTACCCCAAATCCAACCCCAGTTGTCTAAAACACCCACCAACCTACCAGACTCTCCCTTTGAGTTCGAGATAGATCCCACAGCACTAAAGTTGAGCAAGCTTGAAAAGCTATTCAAGAGATCCCAGGGAGTCAAGACCATCCCTGACATTGAAGATGGATATACTGATGCAGCTATGACGCTACCTGACAGATTCAAAATGCCTCATATCGACCGATTTGATGGGTCCGGGGACCCCATGGTGCACCTGAGGTTGTTTTCGGATATTTTAAGACCAATGGGCCTCACCAGGCTGCAGAAGCTGTCTCTGTTCGGCCGGACCCTGTCGGGTGTGGCGGCCATATGGTATGCCAAATTAGAAGATGACGTCAAAAGAAATTGGGACGAGATGGCTGAGGCCTTCATTGCGCAATATTCATACAATACACAGATCGAGATTACGACCCGTGATCTCGAGACGACAAGGCAAGAGCCTAAAGAGAGCTTCTCGGAATTCGTGACTAGATGGAGGGCCAAGGCTTCGATGATGACCTTAAGGCCCACAGACAAGGATCAGATTCGGATGATTGTGCGCAATCTTCAGCCGAAGTTGATGCAGAAGATGATTGTACTCCCCTCCCTACCTTTTCTAATCTACATGAAATGGGGGTACAGATTGAGGACGCCTTGAAGCAAGGCTTAATTGATAATGACCGGGAGCAACCCCGAAGAACTTTCAATCGCAGCAGCAATGCAAGCCCGAGCAGCGCTACGACTACAAGAGCCTCCGAAGTGAGCATGGTCACCACCAACCCCCCTCCAAAAACCATGGCAGCTACGCCATTCTCCGGCATGTCCGGAAGCCATACTCAAACAACCAAGTACCCACCCAAAAGCACAAGAACCTTCGCTCCACTGTATATGCCCCTATCCAAAGCTTTGGGGGTTTTAATCAGAAAAGGGCACTTGAAGCCCCTAGAGCCGCGGCCATTACCAGAAAAACTTCCCCTTGCCCACAACCCAGCCAAATACTGTGCATTTCACCAACAGCATGGTCATGACACCGATCTGTGCTTCCGATTACATCATGAGATTCAAGATCTCATCGATAATGGGGTGATTCTGCCTCCCGAGAAACCCAATGTTACAACAAACCCTCTCCCCACACATAACCAAGCTCCACCTCCAAAAAGAATCAACTTTATCCAAACTGGGGTCGTGTCTTATGATCCTAGTATCTATATCACTCCTTCTCACCTACCTAAGCCGGAGGTATTCCTTCCTGATTGCACCGACTTATGCATGATGGATATCTCCATAACCCAACCTAAGCCAGTGGTGGTGACAGTTAAGGACAGAAGGGAGGAGATTTTAGAGGAAAAGAGGGTTGTTGAGCCAGAGCTTGAGAAGTCTGAGAGTTCTATTGAGAGAGTATATAGTCCGAGTGACTACGTTTCGTCAATGGGCCAGAATGGGCTAGATGTGGGATGGCCGACAGAGGCAGAGCTGTGTATGATCCAAGGGGATGGTCTGGAACAGAGGACGGATGGTTTGACGGCTGTGGAAGAAGACCTTGCCAATCTCCAGTTTTACAGTGACCAAGATCCAGGGGACGCAGCGGTCAACTGGTTTGATTATGAGAAATCGACAGAGGCTACTGGGTGGTTAGATGATCAACCGGATGTGGTGGAAGAGCTCCAACCAGAACAGGGTCCGACAGGGGCAAGAATGTTAGTGGCGGCCGGAAGGGTCGGAGAACAGAGTACATCGCCGGAGAGCGCCGGTGTCAAGAGTTTCGCTCAAGATCGGAGCATTTCGAATACAGGAATTATTAAGCAACCAGCTGTGTTGATACAGTCGGAACAGGAAAGATTTGAAGATTCCGAGAGAATCAGGAAGGCAAAGGCCCATGTGGGGACTGAAACTGCTATAAGCACATAAACAGAGAATGCTACGAGCATAGGGATGGGAGGTACCGCGAGTACGAGGACAGTCATACCAAAGCCGGACAGGTGTCTGTCGGCTGCTGATGAAATGTGGTGGGAGGATGAGGATTTATGTCTTGCCCATACGGACGAAGATTGGGGGAACAACCAACCCGATGACACCTGGTACCTTGGAGAAGTCGACCATATGACAGGGAGCGGGCGGTACTTCGAACCCCCACACCTAGATCAACCAGAGGCTTCTGGGAAGGATAGAGAGGCTGAGAAGCAAAAGGAGAAACAACTTGAAGAGGAGGCTGTGCTCAAATAGTTAAAAAAGATACAAGCAGACATCTCCATCTGGGGACTGCTTATGGCATCACGAGTGCATAGACAGGCTGTCTTATCAGCCATGGACAAGGCAAAGCTTTCGATAGAAACCACGCCAGAACAGTTGGTAGGATTGGTCTTTCTGGGAGGGGCTACCCCGATGCTAACTTTTTCCGACAAGGAACTGCCACCCGAGGGGGCAGACCATAACCAACCACTCTACATCTCTGTGGAGTGTAGGAATAAATGGATACCGGTGGTTCTTGTTGATACAGGATCCGCTATCAACGTCTGCCCAGCAAGGACAGCGTATGCGATCGGTTTGAAAATCGCAGACTTTGTACCAATAGCCCAGGTGATTAGGGCATACGACAACACAAGTAGAGAGGTCATGGGGACGGTGAAAATTCATACTAAAGTTGGGCCGGGACAGCATGAGATAGATTTCCATGTCTTAGAGGTTCCTGCAACTTTCAACCTGCTTTTGGGGAGGCCGTGGCTGCATCAGGTAAATGCAGTGTCATCCACTTTGCATCAAATGGTGAAATACCCCTATGGAAAGGGAGTAGCCATTGTTTTCTGGAATTCGTCAATTCATCCACCGCCGGAGGTATCTACGCTTGTTCTAGAAATCGAGCATGGTATAGAGGATGTGTTCATATCAGGTTTTACCCTGGCTGAGGCTCGGGTTGTACAAAACGTCATGGCTGCTAACGAGGGGATATATGTCAGTTCTCAAGCAGTGTATCTTATGAACAAGCTCCAACACATCCCCGGGATGGGATTAGGAAGGAGCGGCCGGAAGGGCGTCGCAACATTGGCCGAAGTGCCACACAACCTCCATACCTTCGGCTTGGGTTATCTGCCCACCAAGGAGGATTGGGTACGGAAGGGAAAGGAAATGGCTGGAAGAGCCAGAGCGAAACAAATGGGGAGACCTTTCGACTTAATGCACCAGCCCATTCAGGGTACCCTAAATGGACGCTTTGTCTGGCAGGGGGAGGACTTTCCATTCTGTGGCTTTCCGGAGCCGTGGTTGAACGCAGAGAGGAAGCGCGTGCCAGGGTTCGAAATTTTCTTTGACCTACAGTTATTTGGGGATGAGGTTGCCGAAGAGCAGACAGACCCGACAGTTGAGGCTGAGCATGGTAGGGAAATGGAGTCTGAAGACACCGAACTTGAAATGGGGGTAGCATTGGCATGTCTACTTTCAGATCCTTCGATCGACCAGCTGTGCTTAGGGGATAACTTGATCAAGAGCAGGAAAGCTTTGTCAAACCCTTAGTGGATGAAATCACTACCGTGGACATTGGTACTGAGAAGGACCCGCGGCTAGTCCAGATCAGGTCCACGTTGTCTTCGGAGGAACGCGAGCGCTTAGTCACTTTATTAAAAGATTTCAAAGATGTTTTCGTGTGGTCCTACGAAGACATGCCTGGGATCGATCCTGAGATTGTACAGCACCGGATCCCTCTTGACCCCGAGGCCCGACCTGTCAAACAGAAACTCAGAAGGATCCGCCCTGGCCGGGCCATCAAGATTAAGGAAGATGTCACCAAGCAAATCGATGCAGGCTTCCTGCTGGTATCCGAATACCCGACTTGGTTGGCCAATATAGTTCCGGTGCCAAAGAAAGATGGCAGGATCCGGGTATGTATGGACTTCAGGGATTTGAACAGAGCTAGTCCGAAGGACGACTTTCCCTTGTCACACATTGATGAGTTGGTGGATTTCACAGCGGGGCATGCTTTGCTTTCGTTTATGGATGGCTTCTCAGGCTATAATCAGATAGTAATGGCACCCGAAGACCGGGAGAAGACTGTTTTCACCAGCCCGTGGGGGACATACTGCTACAGAGTGATGCCATTTGGGTTGAAGAACGCTGGAGCTACATATCAGCGGGCCGCGACCATAATACTGCACGACATGATCCACAAAGAGGTTGAAGTGTACGTGGACGACATGATTGTCAAGTCCAAAGAAAGAAAGGACCACTACGCTGCCTTACAAAAGTTCTTCCAAAGGATCAGGGAATTTCGGTTGAGGCTGAATCCACAGAAATGTACATTCGGTGTTACAGCGGGAAAAATGATAGGGTTTCTGATTACGCAAAGGGTCATCAAAGTCGACCCTTCCAAAACCAAGGCCATCTTAGAAATGCCACCACTGATGACTGAAAAAGAGGTGCGAGGCTTTCTGGGTAAAGTGCAATTCATAAGACGGTTTATCTCAAAACTAACCTTGACTTGTGAACCACTTTTTGGTCTCCTGAAGAAAGGAAAGAAATTCCAATGGGACGGCCGATGCCAAGCAGCTTTTGAACAGATCAAAGAATATTTACAGAACCCGCCCGTGTTGTCACCGCCAGAACCGGGGAGACTGTTGATATTGTACCTTTCAATAATTGAGACTACAATGGGCTGCATACTCGCCCAAGAGTCAGAGGACAAAGTGGAGAGGGCCATCTACTATCTGAGCAAGAAGATGCTGGATTACGAGACCCGCTATACTCCGCTAGAGAAGGCTTGCTTAGCCTTGGTATGGGCTACCAGGAAGCTGCGGCACTACCTGTTAGCTCACTCTGTAATGTTGGTTTCACGGCTCGATCCCATCAAATATCTTTTCGAGAAACCGGCACTTACGGGTAGGCTAGCTCGTTGGCTGCTGTTGCTTTCCGAATTCGATCTGAAATATGTGACGCGTAAGTCAGTAAATGGGAGAGCGGTGGCAGAGTTCCTTGCCAACCACCCAGTTGAAGGGGATGAAGTAGTTGAGTACCTATTCCTAGATGAAGCCATTTTGTATGTCGAAGACGAAACTTGGACGATGTACTTTGACGGAGCATCAAACCAGTACGGGTATGGGATAGGAGTGTTGTTGATAGCACCCGACAATTCCCGTATCCCTTTAGCATTTAAGCTCCAGTTCAGAGTTTCGAATAACGAAGCAGAATATGAGGCATGCATTGCCGGTCTAGAAGCAGCCCTAGAACTAGGGGCAAAATGGTTGGACGTCATTGAGGACTCGAACCATGTTGTGTCTCAAGCAAAAGGAGACTGGAAAGTCAAAGAAAAAAAGATGATAATTTACCACCAGACCTTGGATTTGTTAATTCCTCGGTTTGAGAAGCTAAATTTCACTCATCTAGTAAGAGAGAACAACAGGTTCGCAGATTCACTAGCAACTCTATCTTCCATGATAGACATCCCGTCTGGAGTCCGGATGCGTCCAGTCATCATTGACCAAAAGTTTGCGCCAGCATATGAGTCAATTTCTGCCATAGATGAGGTTCAGGACGAAAACCCCTGGTATTATGACATTTGGAACTTCTTAGAGAAGGAGACGTATCCACCAGGGGCAAATGCCAAAGATAAAAGGGCAATCAGAAGAATGGCTGTTCAGTTCATCATCTGCAGGGGTAATCTGTATAAGAGAGGTCATCTGGGAATGCATAAGCTGTGTGTAGAAGCAGAGGAGTCGAAGCGCCTGATGGAGGCCATCCACGGAGGAGAATGTGGGGCGCATATGAATGGGGTAATGCTAGCGCGGAAGATCCTTAGACAGGGTTATTATTGGTCCACCATGGAGGAGGATTGTATTGGCTTTGTTCGACGATGCCACAAATGCCAGATCCATGCAAACCGCATGAACATCCCGCCGTCGAAGCTATACAACATGACTTCGCCATGGCCATTTTCAGTTTGGGGAATCGATGTGATAGGGGCTGTTACTCCGAATGGGTCAAATGGGCATGAGTTCATCCTGGTCGCGATAGATTACTTTACGAAGTGGGTCGAGGCCTAATCTTATGCAGTGTTGAAGGCTTCGCATGTCGCGAAGTTTATCAGAAACAACATCATCTATCGCTACGGAGTCCCAAACGAGATTATTTCAGACAATGGCTCCCACTTCAAGAAGGAGGTGATTGATTTGTTGGAGAAATACAATGTGGCTTTTCATAAGTCATCCACATACTGGCCCGCAGACCAACGGAGCGGTTGAGGCTGCCAATAAGAACATCAAGCACATACTGCAGAAGATGGTGGAAACCTACCGGGACTGGCCAGATAAACTGCCGTTTGCTCTATAGGGCTACCGGATTTCAATTAGAACTTCTACTGGGGCGACTCCATATTCATTAGTCTATAGGATGGAGGCCGTTCTACCTATCGAAATTGAGGTCCCGTCATTACGAGTATTGGCTGAGTGCCAAATAGCCGAGGTAGATTGGCAGCAGAGCAGATTCGAGGAACTCATGCTCTTTGATGAGAGAAGACTGAAAGCATTGTACCATGTTCAAGGTTATCAACGCAGAATTGCCCAGGCTTTCAACAAGAAGGTTAAGTCTCGGAATTTGAAGGAAGGAGATATGGTGCTCAAGGACAACCGAGCTCCCATCCACGACCCAAGGGGCAAGTTCAGACCCAATTGGACTGGTCCCTACATCATTAAGTCTATTTGGTCTGGTGGAGCTATGGTTCTGATAGACCTAGATGGCCTAGAGTTCTCCCAACCGATCAACATGGATAAGTTGAAGAAATATCACCCCTGCGAGGCTCGCTAGGCCGAAAACCCAAAAGGGCGACCTAGGCAAAAGTTAGAGCACAAAAAATTTTGAAAATATAAAAACTGAGCTCGCAAGGTTGAAAACCCGCAAAGGGCGGCCTTGGCAAAAGTTAGAGCGTAAAAGGAGAGTGAAAATACTCGAGCAAACCTAAGCCGGAACTACGTAAGGCTTGATTCCCGTCCTTGGGATACGTAGGCAATTTCATCCTGAAGTTCAGCCATAAACTTTTCCCCGATCAACTTGGTCCATTTGATCATCTCGGTCATCTCTGTCTATTCAGCATTCAAGAATTTCGGTTGTAATCTCCGGTGCAGTGCTACTCAGACTAGGGGCAACTTTCCGTTGCTGAGCAGTGTCGCGGTACTATTCAGACTAGGGGCAACTTTCCAGTTGCTGGGGTCCGGGGTTGTGCATCTCAGTGACAGATCTCAGGCGTGTCCAGTTCTGATCCATATCGAAAATAGTTTTGAAAAGTTTTAATAAAAGTTGACTTTGTTCAAATTGATCTTTTTACAACTAAGACCATTTCTCGACCAAAACGGGAAATTTTCAGTGCCACAACTTTCAATTTCACTGATTTCAATACAAAGTCCTCCTGCTCTTGCATACAAATTGAAGTTGCTTTTTTTTATTACATTCATAAAGAAAACTTGAAAGTTCTAATAAAGCAAAAAACCCGGGGCATAGTCAAGTCAGGTGTCCCTGCGCCCCCTCCCAGAGCTAGTCGAAGCCTCTGATGCCAAGCTAGGCCCAATCTGTGCCTCTTCATTGAGCCAATCCTAGCACTCATCAGACAAAGTGCAACTGAAAGTGGGAGCGGGGGCCAGGAGTTCTATCGTCCTCCATGCTGTGGCATACCGGGCAAGCTGTGCGCCTCGAACCGGGAATGCGGCAGGATACTCTATCCCCTCTGACGGGCAAGTCTGATCATGACCGAACTGGCGCTGGAGCCGAAACGGAAAGTAGAACATACAGTGAGTCAGACCAATCAACTGGATCTCGGTCTGTCCGGACATGCTATAGCTCATTGCCGGGAGATTGAGCCAAGGACAGCGCCAAGCAATGCGATCTGCAGACAAATTGCACATCCAGTCGAACCACCATCCCTCATCAAGGGCATTGATCAGGCGTTGCCTGAAGAAATAGCCGCGAGCTGAGTATGCAGGGTAAGACTCCACAATCTGTAACTTGTCCATCAACCACACCTGGGGAGGGATTGAAAAATGAGAGAATAAAGAATAGAGAGATGTACGATGAGAGAAAAGTAAGGAAAAGGGTTTTGTGAGAAAAACCGAGCCTGAGGGCCGAGTGATGTGAGCAATACACATATGAGATTGGGGTGGGAAGCATCACCTGCAATAGTAGTGGGCTCCATGCAAGCCTAGCCGTCTGTCGGCGATGAAAAGCATCTAAGCCCATCAATGTCTCAGCCAATGTCATGGTAATACAGCTCTTGCCCTCCTTTAAGCCTTGGGCGACCTCAATCAATCGGACACTGAATCCACCAGAGCCCGGGGCAAGTAAGAAATGAGATAGCAAGCATAGGCAAAGCGCGTGTCGCCGATAGCCCTGCCAATGATGGTCGCCGCGATCGCCAGCATTGGAAAATCGGCAAATCAAGCTTGGGATGTCCAGCTCCCCGCCATGAATCAATGATCGAGCATCATGTAAAGTGAGGCCATACATTTGTCCTAGGGCTTGGACGTGGTCGAATCGTAGTTGAGGTAAGATTTCCTCGTTACGCTCGGACTCCATCAAAACTTGAAAATCTTCGAAGGTCGGACACATCTCCTGCCCGCTGAAGCTAAAGACGTGTTACCGGGTTCCAAAATCTCGCCGCGGCATGGAGGAAAGGAAGGTGCAGCGGAGTACGACCTAGCGTGAATAGTGCGTTCAAACCGAAGCCCCGGAAGTTTAACTTTTCTGAGCCGCCTAGAGAAGCAATCCAATTTGTGAGGTTTTGAGCAAGGAATGCTTCCATTTGGTGCAAATTTGAGCTGAAACGAAGAGAATCCCGAAGCTGGAACTCATATAGAAGATAAGGTAGTGAGTGGAGGACAGATGTCATCATTTCGGAGAATCTGCCATCGATGGCCGGCAGTGGCTTATCAGTGGCCGGCAGTGGCACACTGATGGCCGGCAGGCCTCCATTGGCGGCCGGCAGTGTTCCCTTCTTACTCATTAGCTCCCTCACTGAAGGCCCAGTTGTCTGTTGTAGTGGATTCCTGTCTTTCAAGGTCTTGTTTTGTCCTGTTGGGCTTTGTCGTCGTCTCGTGTTTAAGACGTGTTGTTTTCTTTTTCTGTGTCAGGTTGTAATTATCTTCCTTTCATGTATCGAGTTGTTGCAATTTGCTTATCGAGTTGTAAACTTGCTAGGTTTTGTTTTGTTTATCGAGTTGTTTTGTTATTAGTCGGTTCACTACCTGATTAGTGCAATTTGAGCGTTTGGTTTTCAAAACAAAACTTCAATCTCATTTACATGGTTGTGTAAAGTGATGCGATGCGATGCATAGAATGTACAAACGAAACACTTTTCCAACAAAAAGGCTATTTTCATTCCATCATAGTTTCCTTTTTACAAAAGAGTTTGGTTTTGAAACAAACCCGCCTAACGCAGTACAATGTGCAAAAACTACTAGTAAAAAGGAAAATAAAACAAAAGAAGATCATCGTCTGAAGTAGCAAAATGTCTGGACCAGTACTGGCGGTCTCAAGTGCGGGAATCCGTCCTGGTCCTCTTCCTGGACGAAGGTCCAGGATCTCCACTATCAGCATCTGACTCTGACTCTGAATGTGGACTCATCGCCTCCTCGTCAGACTCATCATCATCAGAGACAGGTCCCTGTGAACTAGTCCCTCGTCCTGCTCCCTCTGCTGCTCGAGGAGGTACTGAAGGGCCCGTCCCTGCTCCTGCTGGAACACCCGACGGGCCTGGCGGCAAGAAAGGAATCTGAAAGAGGGACAATCCACCCGAAATGCATTAGTAACCAAGGTATGTCAGATGCAGCAAAGTGTTGTATTGAGAATAATGAATGATTTGCAGTGAATGCATGCCGTGAATGGGGTATGGGAACAACGCATTAGATGAAGGCAGTGTGCAAGCTATACAAATGATGGTGTGTTAAGAAAAGACTTCAAATCAAAGCAGTTTGAATGAACTTATCGGAATGCCATAAATACTGAATAGGTCCATGCTCGTCTGCAGCATCCCTATCACTGAAGCCGTCATCGCCAGAGACTGACGAGTGTACTCAATGGGAGCCTACAAAAATGGTGGAAATCATTAGTACTCTGTATAATATCAAGGGAAATCAAATAACAATACAAGGGGTGATAGTGTAGCACATACCGGAGTCGAGCCGTAACCCCCGATAAGCTCATGACCAGCTGGAGGAGGGGGAAAGGGAACCTGATAAATCTCTTCAGCTCGCCCTCGAAGTGTCATAGTAGCAGGCAATACTGGCCATCCAGACTCCTGTCTCTCCTCAGGACCTCGCCTCCTACGAGACCTGACCGCTCCGCCTCTACCTCTCATAGCTGGAGCCCTCGCTCCCTCTCCTCCTCAGACACCAGTCAAAGGCGGCATCATATGTGTCTGAATGAAGGTCGCGTAGTCGCCCTCAGCACGGAAGTAATCTATCTCCAGCCCTACCATGAACTGGATCACCTGGTCGGCGGATAACATGTGTGTCGCCCTCATCGATGGTGGAGGCTCCATCGGTACAAATGGGGCAGGCAACCCCAAAGTCTGGTGCACAAAGCACTCACTCAGAAACCAGGCCCGACAGATCGGCCCCTCGAAGAGGATACGGTACTGAGACATGATCTGGGCAGTGTGATACTGATCTCGGAGTCCCGATGGAATCACCTCCCATGGTCGCCATGAAATCTGAGAAAGAGAACCAACGAAATGGTCAGTCGTCAAATAACTAAGGCAGGTGCATCAGTTTACTCAAAATAACTTATTGCAGACTTACCTCACGCGCCGCGACTGTGTCAAAATACTGCCAGAAAAACATGAAGCCCTCCCGGGTCCTACGGCGGAGCGGACCGTCATATACATCGGAAAATGGGACCATCACTGCAGTCTCCTCCACCGGATCTGGAGCAAGTGCCGGGAAATATGCATATACCCAAAGCTGTTGAACAGATGTGATCAGTACAGCGTATGAACAAGAATGCAGAAAGCAGAATGCAGTACAGTACATAACAGATGCAGGCCTAGAAAGGCGGACATTAGATCCTGTGCATGTAGTGTATCATGAGCAGTGTGCAGATCCTGTGTGTGCAGTGTATGGTGTACAGTGTGCACCATGTAGGGTGTACAGAAAATGCAAAGCAGAAAGCATACAGTATGACGGTAAGTACGGAGAGTGTAAATATTGAACAAAGCAAAACGTACAAATGCTAAGCAAAGTAATGAAAATGGGAACTATGTTGCGTACCTCCCAAGCTCGCCAGTAGCCTCCAATCAATCTCCCACACATCCGAGAAGTGGAGCTCATGTATCTATAAAGAATGGTGAGGCCGGCTGCGCCCCAATTGTAGGAACTGACCCGCGGAAGCACTACCAGGGCGCTCAAGAAGTACAAACCCACGGTATTCCACCTGTTTGAAAACAAGGTGGTACTGAAAAGGAATAGAAGGAAGCCCCTAGCATACTGCTCCACTCCCTCATCGGTCTAAGGATCCTCCCCGCGGAACTGCTCCTCAAACCAAGAATATATAACCATACCCGCTCGAGCAAGGGGTGGACGCGCTCCAAGCAGCACATCCCATGTAGCCACCCACTCCCCCATGTCGGGATCTAGGGGAATCGAATCACCTCCCACTCCCAGACCGGTGATCATAGCAAAATCAAAAAGAGTCATGGTCATCTCCCCTGCCGTGGAGAAATGGAAGGAATTGGTGGTGTCCCACCACCTCTCCACGAGAGCCCCAAAGAGACGACGACTCGCTATAACTTGTGTCAAGCTGCAGCAAAATATACCAAAGCCGGTCTCGTCGACAATCTGGCGGACCCCCGTGGGAAGCGCATCGTACCAGTCTCTAGCGGTCGTGGCGCCGTAGCCTCAAAAGGAGCAAGATCCCTCCTGTTGAAAGTACAGTTCAAGTCAGATCAACAGTGTATTGAAAGTACAGGTCAAGTCAGATCAGCAGTGTATTGAAAGTACAGTTCAAGTCAGGTCAACAGTGTATTGAAAGTGCAATTCAGTTCAGATCAGATAAATGATGTATTGAAAATACAGTCGAATCCAGGGCAATGATGGGTTAAAGATGCATTCGAATTCAGAACGGCGACGCGTGGATGCGGTTAAGTGCAGTGTATACAGGGCAGCAGTGTATGAAATGCAGTCAGATTAAATCATGCGATGCAATCAGATCGAAACAGCGCAAAAGATGCAGATATTCGAAAGTAATACTACACAAAGGGTAAAGGTGGTACCTCTACGGCAATGGCCGACAAATGAGACATCAACTCCCTCAATAAGAGGTCGTTTGGTACATCCTCATCAAAATCGGTAAAGGAATGGATGCCTCCCGCCACCGGAATGATATGAGTCTCCGGATGGTACACCGCATGGTCGAAGGGACTTACATCCAATGGTAATGGCTGAGGCTCAACCTCTGGTTCGGCCGCAAACTCTGCCGCCAACTCTACTGGAGGGAGTGCGGGGAAACCCTCATCATGAGGCTCATCATCTGCCATCTAAGATAGATGCAAAAGAATGGTTCGAAAATGAGCAAAATGATGAAATTTAGAACAAACTCAAACCCTAAAAGAGAGAAAATTCAAGAAAAGTTGAAAAACCCGGGAAAATGAACTAACCTCGAGAGAAGATCGGGGGAAATGATCCTTGAATTCGGGAAATGATGAAAGAGGCTTCGGATGCAATTTCTGATCGGTTCAAATCAAAGAAAATCAAGAGTCCTTCGCGAAGTGAGGTTGAATAGGGTGTTGGGAAACGTGTAGAATGCGCGAATCTAGAGAGAAGGCACTCCTAAAAAGGAAGATAAGTAATTTCTATGGAAGGGTTTGTGAGGAAATGGGTTGGTTTTGAGCCTATTTAAAGTCCCACGGCCTAAAGGCCCCTTTTGCCCAAATCTGCCACCGATGGCCGGCAGGGGCACATCGGTGGTCGGCAGCATGCTGTAGATGGCTGGCAGTTGATGGAGATGGCCGGCAGTTGCCGGCGGTTGTCCCTGGTGACCAGCAAGCCTTCTTCAGCTTTCCTGGTTTATTTGGTCTTGGATTCTGTTCCCGGGTCCCAGCAATCCTGTAGAATGCTCAAAACTTAATGCGAAATGTCTCCGTGGGAGCTCGACAATCACGTCCCCAATATACGATGGTTTACATCCATCAATGCGTACGAGGTGTATCCTTTTGACACATCCCAAACCCTCCGGGAGGTAAACTAGGGGTCTCCGTTTAAGATGTCTTTATTAAGCATCTTTCTCTTCTATTGGCGTCAAGTGGTATTCGGCTGTTATAACGAACACCCGTCCAGTTCACAAGCATTGTCATGCATTTTTTTTTCTATCAAGCATTGTCATGCAGTCTCCTTATCACGCATCGTCATGCGCACCTTACATGTATTGTCATGCATTTCCTTATCCCTATTATGCATTGTCATGCATTTGCTCTATCATGCAATTGTCTTGCATCTTCTTGTCACACATCGCTATACACTTCTTTATCATAAGTTGTCCTAATTTCAATTTCTGCTATACACATTGCTTGCGTTACTGCATGCTTTACTTACATGTGTATATGTATTTTCAGGTGGTTACACATTGTGCACGTTTCGGCGTGTGCTTTACTGACATGTGTTCATACCTTTGTTTGCTTTACACATTGCATGCGTTTTTGTGTGTGCTTTACTTACATGTGTTTATGCATTTTACAGGAGGTTACACATTGCTTGCGTTAATCACGCTTGCTTTACTAACATGTGTTCATTCCTGCTATACACATTGCTTGCGTTACTGCATGCTTTATTTACATGTGTAAATGTATTTCCAGGTGGTTACACATTGTGCGCGTTTCGGCGTGTGCTTTACTGACATGTGTTCATACCTTTGTTTGCTTTACACATTGCATGTGTTTCTGTATGTGCTTTACTTACATGTGTTTATGCATTTTACAGGAGGTTACACATTACTTGCATTAATCGCACTTGCTTTACTGACATGTGTTCATTCCTGCTATACACATTGCTTGCATTACAGCATGCTTTATTTACATATGTATATGAATTTCCAGGTGGTTACACATTGTGCACGTTTCGGCGTGTGCTTTACTGACATGTGTTCATACCTTTGTTTGCTTTACACATTGCATGCGTTTCTGCGTGTGCTTTACTTATATGTGTTTATGCATTTTACAGGAGGTTACACATTGCTTGCGTTAATCGCGCTTGCTTTACTGACATGTGTTCATTCTTGCTATACACATTGCTTGCGTTACTGCATGCTTTACTTATATGTGTATATGTATTTCCAGGTGGTTACACATTGTGCACGTTTCGGCGTGTGCTTTACTGACATGTGTTCATACCTTTATTTGCTTTACACATTGCATACATTTCTACGTGTGCTTTACTTACATGTGCTTATGCATTTTACAGGAGGTTACACATTGCTTGCGTTAATCGCGCTTGCTTTACTGACATGTGTTCATTCCTGCTATACACATTGCTTGCGTTACTGCATGCTTTACTTATATGTGTAAATGTATTTCCAGGTGGTTACACATTGTGCACGTTTCGGCGTGTGCTTTACTGACATGTGTTCATACCTTTATTTGCTTTACACATTGCATACGTTTCTGCGTATGCTTTACTTACATGTGTTTATGCATTTTACAGGAGGTTACACATTGCTTGCGTTAATCGCGCTTGCTTTACTGACATGTGTTCATTCCTGCTATACACATTGCTTGCATTACAGCATGCTTTACTTACATGTGTATATGTATTTCCAGGTGGTTACACATTGTGCGCGTTTCGGCGTGTGCTTTACTGACATGTGTTCATACCTTTGTTTGCTTTACACATTGCATGCGTTTCTGCGTGTGCTTTACTTGCATGTGTTTATGCATTTTACAGGAGGTTACACATTGCTTGCGTTAATCGCGCTTGCTTTACTGACATGTGTTCATTCCTGCTATACACATTGCTTGCGTTACTGCATGCTTTACTTACATATGTATATGTATTTCCAGGTGGTTATACATTGTGCACGTTTCGGTGTGTGCTTTACTGATATGTGTTCATACCTTTGTTTGCTTTACACATTGCATGCGTTTCTGCGTGTGCTTTACTTACATGTGTTTATGTATTTTACAGGAGGTTACACATTGCTTGCGTTAATCGCGCTTGCTTTACTGACATGTGTTCATTCCTGCTATACACATTGCTTGCGTTACTGCATGCTTTACTTACATGTGTATATGTATTTCCAGGTGGTTACACATTGTGCGCGTTTCGGCGTGTGCTTTACTGACATGTGTTCATACCTTTGTTTGCTTTACACATTGCATGCGTTTCTGCGTGTGCTTTACTTACATGTGTTTATGCATTTTACAGGAGGTTACACATTGCTTGTGTTAATCGCGCTTGCTTTACTGATATGTGTTCATTCCTGCTATACACGTTGCTTGCGTTACTGCATGCTTTACTTACATGTGTATAATGTATCTTCTAGGTGGTTACACATTGTGCACGTTTCGGCGTGTGCTTTACTGACATGTGTTCATACGTTTGCTTGTTATACACATTGCATGCGTTAACCCGCATGCTTTACTTACATGTGTTAATGCACACTTCGCATGCGTTGTCACGCAGTTTTCAAATGCATTGTTATGCATCTTCTTAACGATATTGTACCTGTTAAGTTCATTTCTTTTTCAGGCACGATATTGTATGTGTGGTTCAATTAAAGCCGGTGCAACCAGACGAGCTGCACAGGTATTGCATGCACTCTGCGTGAAACGTGGTAAGAACTGCATAATTTTCTTACATCCTTCCTGTCGGAATATGTAGGACTGTTGTTCACCTGCTTAAAACTGTCGCATGTTTGCTTCGTTACAGCATTCTTTGCATGATCATAAGTTATGCTCGGCCTTGTGCATTGTCTTGCATTTTGCCCCAGCCTTCGGGCCTATCTCTGCATGTTTGTATTGATTGATTTTCTGAGTCTTCGGCCTTGTCAAAAATGGGTCGTCTTTGGGCTTTGACATTCACTCCCGTCACTTTGTGACTGTTGAGTTCTGTCAAAAAGGGGCAACTGTAGACACCCCATTTTTGACCGTCCTCAAGACTTGGTTGTGCTTGTAGGTACACCCAACAACTAGTTCGATTGCTCGTCGAGCACTCAACTATCGCGGCGGAACGTCACCGGTTCGAGCTTCTCGGACCCTGTATCCTTTCTGCCTCATTTTTGGACCTTGACTAGGTCCTGTCAGAGTGGACCCTGTGGCACACTGCCGGCCATGGCCTTGACCCTGCCGGCCCTTGGTGATGCCCTGCCGGCCAATGTTATGGCACTGCCGGCCAATGCTGATGGCCGGCACCCCCCCTTTCTCAGCTGGTTTTCCTCCAGATCTTTTGAGCCAGCTGGATTTTTGTTATCTCCCTTCCATACACGTGTATGGAGGGATGGAACTCTTGCAAAGCTTCTTGAAGAAGCTTTGCATTGCCTTCTTCTATATAAGCAAGAGGGCTCCCTTTGTATCAGGGCTAAGTTTTTTTTGAAGAGCAAAAACTCTATTTCTCTCTATATTGCTTGAGTTTTGTGCTTTGAAGTTGGATTTCTTTGCACTTTTACACTACAATACATAGATATACACCACCACCATTGAACAAAGCTTCTTGGGAGGTCTTCTTGAGGTCTGAAAGCAAGCTTCCACCCCCTGAAATTGCTGGTTTGAAGAGGGTCTTCAAGGGTGAGCATTTCCCCCATTTTTGCACTTTCTTGCACCTTGCTTTAGCCCTCTTTGCATATTGTTTTAGGCTTTGGTTATAACTGAAAAAAGTCTTGCTTTTGAGTGCTTTTTAAGTTTAGTTAAGGTCATTTTATTGTTTGGGGTGTGTAGCCCCCTTGCATGCTTTGTTTGGCTTTGTTTTAAGCCATATTTGGAGGCCTCCGAGCTAGCCTTGGTTTGGTCTTCCTACCACTGAAATCCGATGGATTTTTAGTGGTAGAGGTGTAGTTTTGAGGTCCTAAATCAGAGGGGGTAGTCCCCTCTCTTTGTATTCCTCTTTGCTTGCATTTTTGGCCTTCCAAAGGACCATCCCTCTATGCATTTTTTAGGATGGTCCAGGCCTCTTTTTTGTGATTTCTAGGACCTACCTTGGCCCTGTCCAAGGCTGGTTTGGTCATGCCTTGCTTGCATCTTGCATGTATAGTGTAACTCCATTCATAGCTCATCAAAGTAGCATGTGTGCATAGTCTTTGTTGAGCCCATTTCAGTCCATTTTTGGTGATGCCATACCATGCCATGAACCTGTTTTGGGTTGGTTTTATTACTCCGTACTTGCTTGATGCACTTGTAATGCAAATCCCCTAAACTAGCTTCATATGCTCCATGCCATGCCATGTCATTTTAGCTTGTTTGGTTTACATTCCAGCATGTATTTGGTCATCATTTGGCATGATATGACCCTATCCATAGTTGGTTTGATCATCCTTTGCATGCTCCATATAGGTATAGAACAAATCTTGTTTCCTAGCTCTTTGTGCATGATGTTTTGACTCATCATACTAGCATATTTTGGCCTTGCTTAAACATGATTTATACTTATTTTGAAGTGTTCTAGGACTATTTTGGGCTGCCATGGCCATATCACTCATGCTTTGTATAGCTATAGTGTAAATGCTTAGGCTAGTCTTGGGTTTTGAGACCCCTACCATGCCATACATGTGATGTTTGCATGCCTTGCCCTCATTCCACATGCTATTTCAGTCCATGAAATGTTGTCATTCACTTGCATTTGACATGCCTTGAATGCTTTATATAGCTTGTGCTTTATGCCTCAAGAATGAGCTTTTGTGCATGCCACTTAGCCTAAGCCTTTGGCTCATCATTTCAGTGCATTTTGGGTCCTATTATACCATGATGTAACTCTTTTTTTGGTTGTCCAAGTCATGTCATGTTTGATTTCAATAGGTGTAGTGCATTGCCTCATTAATGCCTTGCATTCTCCTTATGTTTAGCTTTGTGTTCTAGCCCGTGTTGCCTAGCTTTGAACTTGGTTTTGGTCCTGCTTAGACCTGCCTTAGGACTGTTTCAGGTCCCCTTGGCCCTTTGGGGCTTGCCTTGTGTGGCCATGGCTTAAGTCCCTTTGCTTACTTTGAGCTTTAAGCATCCTAACATGCTTTGCTTGCATTGTTGAGTTGATTTGGCATCAATTTACATGTATTTCAGAGCTTACCTCATTGCCATGTATCCATGTTTGTTGCTCCTTAAGTGTGCTTAAGAGTTGACCCCTTTATGCCTTAATACTTTAGCCATTTGGCATGCATGCTTATCTTGACATTTCATGCTTTTCGTGCCATCAATTCATTGCCTTTGGCTACTGATTTAGACCTAGTTGAGAGCTGTCCATCTTTGGTGTAAGCCCATTTTACCATGTTGTCGCATGCTTGTTACATGTAGTATGTTGTTGCATACTTATTTAGCTTTACATGCCTTGCATGTTCATATGTTCATGTCACATCATGCTTATGTGCTTGTTGCATGTCATTAGCCTTGTTAGGTTGTTCGCATTGCATGTTCGCCATGCTTATGTGTTGCATTGCTTGGATTAAGTATCAATCCGAGCACGAGGAACGAGGGGCGTTTCATACTTCAAGTGATGGAACGTGTCTCAATTCTCGGTCGCCAAAGCTCTTGATGATTCATGATAGAGTTCTAGGCTTTACTTGCTTTATTTGTGCATTCATTTTCATATTGATTTGCACAAGTTGGATCTTTGGCCATTACGCATCGGGACGCGTGATTGTAACATGCCCGGGGAGTACCCGCGCGCGTTAAACAGTTCGGACTCCCGAAATTTCTTTGATCTAGTCTCACGAGTGCAATGTGAAACGTAGATGAGAATCCAGATTTGGCAATTTTTAGAAAAACCATTTTATTGCGAAACCTTTTGCCAGAAAGGGACTGCGTCATCAGATCTCAGAGTCGCCACCTAATATTTATTTTGGGAAAATTAGGAAACCCATGACTCGTGCCAAGGCCACTGTTCGTCGTAACCAAGGATGCTTGGCTCGGAACCTTAGGTATGAAGGGGGAAGGTCATTAATTGAGCACCCCCCGCTCACCCGATCAAAAGATCGGCCTCTACTAAACCATGATATGACTTTTATTTTCTTTACATGTTCATGTTCTGATTATTTAATAAATCCTAAAATTTACTATGTGAAACATACAAGTATAGACTATGTCACCCATTTTGGAATAACTTGATTTCATGTAGTTTTGAAAATGTACAACCCAAATAAATTGAGTTTACAAACATGAAAATCAACATCATTCCAAATTGAGCGACACAACCTCCATCCACTGGCATTCATACAGTTATATCACATAAGCAGGTAGCCACATGGTAAGATGCTTAAACATAGTAAGAAAAACATACGCAAACGGGATGCTAAAGCATAAAAACTTACATGTTTGACGACCCACGAACAAGCTACAAAACAAAGTTAGTAAAACATGCATGATCTTATATACAAAATCCTAATGCAATTCACTCATGAGATGCAACTAAAGATTCGGCTTCTAAGATATGACATGTGAATCATCTCAAGAACATGAGGTAGCGCACATAATCACGTAGGAATTGATTAAATCCACAAATGCAAACTTAGCCGAATCAAGATGCATGAAACATGGATGCAAAGCATGAATATGGTGAAAAATAAATATGATGTTTATGTACAAATAAGGAAAGCAAGTAAAAGAATGGGATAGAAAGAAGTGGGGCGGGGAATTATTACAACGCTTTGAATAAATTATTACAAACCAAATAAGAGAGAGAGGAGGGAATATTACAACAAAATAAAAACCTCACAAACTCTCAAAATAAAATTAAAAATAAAATAAAATAAAATAAAATAAAGAAACTTCATGTGCGCTGGAAAATATTCTGCTTGACGTAGGAAGACTGCTCCATTCTGTCCGGGGAAACTTATTTTGCAGGAGCACTATTCATCCCGAGATACTATTCACTGCCGGAATTTACTATTCATCATGACAATTACTATTCACCTTTCCTGATCGTTATTCATCTTACCGGGCATTTTTTATCTGCAGTTACTATTCATCGCCGGAGGTACTATTCATTGATGGGGTTACTATTCACTGCCGGAAGTTACTATTCACAGCCGGAGGTTACTATTCACCGCCGATCACTATTCATCCGGTGGGGTCACATCTTTTAACAAATTAGGTGGTTCGACCAACCATTTAAAGTGGTAAAATTACAACAATTTAACTAGTAAACTACAACATTTTATGTAAATTACAACAGTTTATATACAACAGTAAATTATAGCAGATAAAGTAATAAAATTAGGTGGTTCAACCAACCATTTAAAGTAGTAAAATGACAACAATTTACAAATAACAAACTACAACATTTTATGTAAATTACAACCGTTTATATATAACAGTAAATTACAGCAGATAAAGTAATAAAATTAGGTGGTTCGACCGACCATTTAAAGCGATAAAAAAAAAACTATGAAAAGCAATAAATGAAGTACTTAAACAAATTATATCATATTTTGAAATTAAATGAAAGTTTGCGAAAACTTACCTTTCGGGGAAATGATGAATTTTCTGATTCACAAACTTTCTTTTGATTACCCTCAAGTTTGTGGAATGTGTTCTCAATTCTCAGTCCCAATTTGGAATTACAACTTCTCTTTCTGATTCTTTTTTTTTCAAAATTCTCACACTACTTCTCTTTTTTTTTTTATTATTCTCTCAGACTCTTTTTTCTTTGATCTCTCTCTGCCCAAGAATCTCTCCCCCGCCCAAAAAACTTCTTCTCATTCTGCTGCAATCTGTCCCTTTTTATAGAAAACATTTGTAGGATAAGGACAAAAGAAGAAACGGTGGAATTTCAAAAGATGCACAGTGATTTTACTGTGCATTGCACAGTAAAATTACTATGCATTTTAAATATAATAATATATAAAGGGGATTATTAGCTGTAGACACCCCATTTTTGACCGTCCTCAAGACTTGGACGTCACCGTTTGAACACTCAGTGATGATCCATGTTTGTGTTCGTTTGGAGTTCCCGGAGTTCTCGGCTACGCGCCTCGCCTCAGGATCTCCGAACTCGACCGTTCTGTGTCTGGTTTTGCACCAAACACTTGTGCTCTGCCTTGGAGGGGCAGGGAATGCCTTGTGAGGTATCCCTACACACCACCGGCAGTGGCTAGAGGCCACCGGCTGGTTGTTGTTGCCATCGGCACTATACTGTGCCGGTCGGCACTCTTTTGTGCCGGTCGGCAGTCAATTTTGTCAAAATGACATTTTTGCCCAGACGACCACTGTTCAGTTGCTTTTTGAGATATTTTAAAGCAGCTGTCTTGCAGTGACTTTCCCTCCATACACGTGTATGGAGGGATGCCCTCCTTGTAAGCTTGTTTGACAAGCTTTACAAGATGGTTGCCTATAAGAGAAGGCCTTCTCTCTTGGCATGAGGGTGAGAAAAAGTTTTGGTTAGAGAGGTGAGAGGAAGCTCTGGTTTTAGGTTTAGGGTTCAATACATATCCTATATCTATATTTCTCTCTTGTTTGTGGGACTAGGTGTTTGTGTCTTACTATTGCACATCAACACCTAGTGTTTCACCTTCCTTTGGTTACTAAGGTTCTAAGGGCTGGTTCTTGAATTTTTTGGTTGGATTTGAGCTCAAGGAAGCAACAACATCAACCTTTGTGAAGGTGGTCTTCAAGGGTAAGAAATCACCCCTTTTTACCCCATTTTTGCACTCCATTTTTGCATAGCTTAGAACTGTTTTTGTGCTTAGTGTTTAATACAAAAAAGTTCTATTTTTTAGTCCTCTTTATTGTTGGTTAAGAGTGTTTGGTGGTTTGGGTAGGTTTGACCACCCTTAGGCCTTGAAAAGGGCCCATTTTTGTGCTTTTTTGTTGAGATCCGAGACTTTGGTGCTCGGGCCTCTTCACCACTGAAATCTTGAGGGATTTCAGTGGTGAAGATGGTGCCTTGAAGTCCCAAGAAGGAGGGGGCCACCCCCTCTCCTTGATGTCCTTGAAAAGGGCAAGATTTGGCCTCTTAAGGGAGCTTAGTTTTGAATGTTTGAAGAGCATGTCTTGGCTGCATTTTATGTTTATTATGCCCTAATATGACATTGCTAAGTGTTGGTTTTGGTCCCTTATGCATGCTTAGCATAGTTGCCATGTAATGCCTTGTGTTGCCTTAACGTGCCTTAGGTTGTTAGCCCTAATTTGAGCATGCTTTAGGCTTAGACTTGTGAAGGTTTCATGCTTATTATGCCATGTTTTAGCTCTGTCCATAGTCATTTGGGTTAATCTTGGCATGCATTATATAGCCCCTTTGCATTTTAGGCTTGCTAGCCTTGAGCATGAATGTGTAGCATGCCTTGTTTGCATTATTTCAATGGTTTGAGACCATTTGCCATGTTATTTCAGTCCCTTTGGTGTGCTTGTATGCTTGCCTTAGTGACCTCTTTAATGCTTCAAAAGCATGTGTTGTATGCCTCATGTTTCAGCATTTGTGCATGCCTTTGGATTCATGCCATTTAGATGCCATCTAAGTTTACCATGTGTGGTTGTAATATGTGTGGTTCAATGCCTCATTGGTTTGCCTTAAGTAACTTGGGCCACTTGTTGCATGCTTAGCCTACTTTGTTGCTTGGTTTAGCATCATATTTTGCATGATTTTCAGAGCTTTCTATGCATGCTAATTGTCCATGTTTAACTCATTTCAAGTGTGCTTGAATGTTGTCTTGTTTATGCCTAAGTGTTGGATTATGTATGCTTGCATGTGTACATGTATTGCATGTATCTTAGTCTTCACTTCTATGGCATTTGGCCACTGTTTTGAGCCTTTCTAGAGTTTGCCCAATTCATGTTTAAGTCCATCTTTCAATCGGTTTGCATGCTTATCTTGCATGTTCACTTGCATGTTTGCATAAGTACATTGCATTGCTCATATTGCATATAGATGACATGACTTAGGACTTCATTGCATTGGCATTGTGCATGCTTGGCCTCTTGAAGTGTGTGTGTGATAGAGGTTTAGCACCCTTATGTGCTTGTTTGCATTGCATGCATTTGAAATCAAAGTTGCACACTTGGTTCTCTGGGCCATCATGCATGGAAATGCGTGATTGGTGGTCCGAGAACCGAGGCACATCTTCCTTTGAGTCATCAACATGATAAGGAATGTGTTTGATGCATAAATTGCTTGAATTCCATTGCCATGCAAGTTGTTGTCCTCTGCTGCTGTGAGTTGCAGGTTCTGCAGGTATTTTGTGCCGACCGGCACTGTTTAGTGCCGACTGGCAGTAAATTGGAAGCCGATGTGACCAATTCAGTGCCGATGAACTCAATTCACTGCCGGTGGGAAGTTCTGTGCAAGCCGGGTGATGATCTCCAGTTCCCAAGGAAGTATTCCTAAGACTTTGGCAGTCTTCAGAGGAGGAAAGCAGGGGAAAATAGAGGCAAATCATGCATGGCAGTGCGATATTCCGAGCGAGTCCCGAGCACGCGCTGCATCTGGCCCTCTTCCCGAGGGCAGTTTACTGCTTTAATTAGATTAATTAATTTTATTTGATTAATTTAATTAGTTTATAATATTTAATTAGCTTGCGTAGTTAATTATCTGTATTATTCTTTTGGTCCCTCCGAGCGAGGGCAAGTCTGTAATAAGTGTGGTGTGAGTGGTGTGTATGTCTTCCAACCCCCCACTTCTTTCTCCCTTTTATTTACCTGCTTTGATGGTAGATTAGGGCACGTTTTATTCTAGCATGCCTTATGCTATGCATGCGTGCATCCATGCATTTGTTTACATGCACCGGGCTCGGTACATCATACAAACTGCATCGTACTTTCAATTCACAAATTGAATACGTGATATTTGCAGCATTTCATGTGCCATGATTAGGATAGCCGAGCCTACTCTAAATTGCATCCTTGCTTGTGATGCATTAGTCATTCTAACATGAACTAGGCCATGCATGTTTGCTAACCAGTTTTATTGTTGTTTTGGCATGGAGTACGATGTAAGTATTTATGTTTTAGCATATCGCACGCGTGTGAATGTTAACATAACAGTATGCTTACCATGCGGCTAAGTGCTTATGTGAGATAAACTGCTTGAATGCCTGTGAGTGGAGGTTAGATTGTTTGAGTTGAAAAAACTCGTTGAAATCCGTATTTTAGCCTACTTGCGAGTAGCAAAGTCCAAAGCGTTTTTTTTTTTTCCAAACCAACGGATATGCAATGTTTATTTCCGAATTAGGTGATCTAGTCTATACTTGTTTGCTGTGCGCACAACATAGTAATTCTAGGCTAATAACCGGAATAAGAACATGTAATGTTTTCAAAATCGGATATCACGGTTAGTAGAGGCCGGTCTTCGGACCGGGCGAAAGGGGGTGCTCATAGCTGACCTTCCCCGATCGTACCTAAGCTCCCGAGCCAAGACCACTTTGGTGATGACGGACACGTGGCCCTTCAGGCACCGAGTCAGGGTTTCCTAAATTTCCCCATTTTAAAATAATTTAGGTGGCGACTCTGTATTCTGGCAAAGCAGTCCATGTTTGGCACTTCTTTTCAAAATCTGTTTTCTCAAAACGATTTGCCGGATTTGGACTCTTTGGTTCAGATTTAGAACCGTGACAATTTGAGTCCGAACTGTAGTAAGCCCAATATGAACAGAACGGGACTTAACCCTCCCGGGGCGTTCGGGGACGTCTACAGTTTCTGGCGACTCTGCTGGGATTTTAGAGAGCTTGACTCGAACTCGTGATATCCTGTTTTGACTACACTTATGTGTTTCTTTGCATTGCATGTGCATTGGTGCGCCTAGGACACCGTGTTGGCCATCTGCTACTCCTGAGCGGTTTTGCCGGAGGCTTGTCTTGTCAAGGCATGGTCCATAAGGCTGACCGGTTGCGGGGCTCTGCCAGTATGGGAACACAAACCCCGGTTTTACCAGGGCACCCTTTTCGACCATTCGACCTAGTGCATATTCGGAATCCATAGTGACCATTCCAAACTAGGACTGGTTGCTTACCCGATATAGGTTGTTTGTAAACCGCTGTGTGCGTAGTGAAACCCTAGCTCCTGACAAAATAGGACAGGGAAACCCTACCCCAACATAGGGGTGTATTGACTCTTTTTACTTGCTATGTGCTTTTTAGGAGTGTATCTCTACAGGGACATACATGTCAGTTTGCAAGAGTGGGTATCAGGCCCGGGGGCACCGATATCAGTGTTGTTGAGAATCGGATTATGTCTGTGGGTATCAGCTCAGTTTTGAACAGTGATTCGGGGGAACAGTGATCAGTGGTAGAGTGCAGTTGTCCGGCTACACCCGTGTTTGATCTATTTTGGGCTGAAATACTGCTTGTTTTCCGTTTCAGTTCAGAGAATTCAGAGGGTCGATTCCAGAACAGCTAGCGTCTTCTCCTTGCTGGGGCAGGACTGAGCATGACGCAGAATCCAGAAGAGATCGTGGTCATGACGCGGCCGCATTGGATCAAGGGATCACCCTACACAGCGAAACTACTGTTGATATGCCGCATCCACCCAGATCGCCGGTTGCGCACCCGGTCTGGGCCCCTCAGCTATATCAAGCTCGTGAGCCTACTACTTTTGAACTAATGGGGATGATAGGAGATCTCCAGAGGTCTGTGGCAGATCTCGCCTATGGGATGTCAGCTTCACCGCCAATCGCACCATATGCCGGGAGCTTTATACCTCAGGAGCCCCCGCTGTTGGGGCGAATTGTGATTGAACTGAGTCAACCGGAGATGGCCTCCAACCATGGCAATGATGCACCAATGTCCACCCAAACCCTCAACCAGGCCGAAGGACCAGAAGTAAAGATAAGATGAAGGCAGATGCCGACCCTATCGAACAGCTGCTGTGGGCAGTAGAGGCTTTGAAAGCCGGGGGAATGAACAAGCAACAGGTATCCGCAGTTATGTCAAAAGCTGTGGAGGATGCTTTCCCCACTCCGCCCGAGGGCAATTCCGGTCAATCAGAGAATCGGGATAGGCCCCGTCATGCCAAAAACAGTTCTTCCCGCTCCCAGCCTTGCATCCGGAAAGAATCAGAAATCCAAGGCCGCGCCCGCCGATCCGTTCACTAGTTCATCTAGCAAGAGTGCTCAGGCTCCGAAGTACCTGCCCCGAGGGCACAGGGTCTTCCCATCCCCTCTACATGCCTTTGTCTAGGGCACTCCTGATCTTGGCCAAAAAGGGGCATCTCACACCGCTCGATCCTAGGCCGCTCCCCAAACCCCTTCCAGCAGGCCATGATGCCACTCAGTACTGTGCGTACCATCAGCAGGCTGGCCACCCCACTGATAATTGCTTCCGCCTCCGTCATGAGGTACAGGATTTTGATTGACAACAAGGGTTATCCTCCCGCCTACCTCGGCCAAAATCAGTCAACTCCATAATTCTTGGATTTTGAGGACACAGATACCGAGGACACAGATACCGCGAGTGTGTGTGATTAGAAGGTGAACTGCCTGCGGGGCAATGTTTGGAGCATTTTTGGATGTGGCGTTTGGCACGCATTTTTGAGCATCGACCAATGCTAATTTTGTAAATTCTGACTTGTGGTGTCGAGTCAGTCTGTTATTTTGTTTTTGAGTCTGTCTCTCTGTATTGAGTCAGTCTTTTTGCTTACAGGGTCTGTCTTGTTGTAATGAGTCAGTCCCTTTTGTATAGTATACCAGATGATTCCGGGGTTGTTGCCTCGAACACCGTTTTACCTTGTCATTACCTGTTTTTGTTTACCCTTTGAGTCTGTCTCAGTTAAGGAGCCGGTTACAATCAGGGTTTTGGAATGAAACAGCTGCGGCTATCTCATTTTTATGCTTGCTGTCAGTTTGAGCTAATTATGCGGAAGATGTGAATAGAACGACAGTACATTCTGCCTACACTCTTGTGCCTTGAACTCGTTGTAGTGGCCCTAAGTTTTTCAAAACCTTTTTTTTTCATACACTGCGGTGATAAAAACGAAGAGGAAGGAATTCCTCGGGTTTTCGCAAAACTTTGATCAAAATTGAGAGAAAGAAAAAGCACGTTGAGCTTTTAATGAATGGATCATGCCCGTCAGCGTGAGTACTGAGAGGACCCTAGCTGATCCAGACTGGCTCCACACTATCTTTAGCGCAGGCGATGTGTCGCTTCCTTAAAAAACTTTCAAAAACAAAATATTTTACGCAGTCCTGTGAAGACCTGTGTGGAATCGCTCTTGAGATTGTGCAGCCTAGGATCGCTCCAGCCTCAAGGTTCAATCTATCTGTTCCGAACCTGGAATCCGTTCAGAATATTCAAGCAGTCAAATGCCCCGTGTGGCCCAATTTGAAGTAGCCCCTCGAGCAAGAGGCATCAAAGTCAGATCAAGAAGGTCGGATCCCACCAGACAAGGCTCGCGAAGCAACCGTGATGGACCTTTCTGCAAGTCAACACAACAGTCACTCTCTTGGATACAGAGGGCTTCGATTTCAAAACCATTTGGCATGGACTAGCTACACTTTTACCCTTTGAGAGGCTCGCTGGGCCGAAAACCCGCAAAGGGCGGCCCAGGCAAAAGTTAGAGCAAAAGAAAAGAAAAGAAAGCAAAAAATACAAAATACAAAAAATGCAAAAAGAAAGAAAAAATGCAAAAAAGAAGAAGAAAAGAAATGAAAAATCAAAAAATTGAAAAAGAAAGGAAAACATAGCTCGCAAGGTCGAAAACCTACAACAGGCGCCTTGGCAAAAATTAGAGCCTAAAAAGTGAAGGTTAAAATACCCGAGGTGTACCTTAACCGGAACTACGTAAGGCTTGATTCCCATGTTTGGGATACGTAGGCAACTTCATCTTGAAGTCCAGCCCCCAACGCTTTCATAGCGTCTCGGTCCATGCAATGGTTTTGATCACCCTCGCCTCCTGTGAATTCAATAGTTCGGTTGCGACAATCGAAGCTACGCAGCCAACTTCCTCTTGAAGTCTATCCACCAACACCTTCCAGGCGACTGTGTCCATATATTGATTCAGACCGTCTTCGTCTCCTCCGTGTTCCGAGGATCCGATCGTCCATCAACAAGGACTGGCTTACAGCATGCTGCGGTATCATCCAAACAAGGGGCAACTTTCCGTTGCCATGCATTGTCATAAGTTGCCCTAAGTCATCATCCAAACTAGGGGCAACTTTCCGTTGCCTTGCCCCTCCTTTAAGCAAGGGGCAATTTTCCATTGCCTCTGATCCGAGGTTGCGCATCTCGAGGGTGAGTTCGTGCTCGTTGGGCATTGATTGCTTGCAAAAATAGTTTTTGAAAATTTTTATTGAGGTTGACTATTTTCTCGAAAACTATTTCATTTTCCAAAACTGGACCATTTTCTTGGACTCAAAAAAGGAGAATTTTCAGTGCTCAAGGCCTGATTGGCATGATTTAATTTTCAAATCAAAAACTGAACAAGTGTGTTAATCCGACCCTCACTTTTGGTCAAAACTGTTTTAGGAAGAAAACAAAAAATGGTCAAGGTGACGAACTAGGGGCACCGCTGAGTCAGGTCTTCTGTCTTTCCCCCATCCACACACTTGCCCGAGAGGCACCCTATCTACCAGAAGGAATGGCTGCAAGCTAGCTGTATCGGACGTGAACCCGCAACCTCTCATTTACCCGTCAACCATGCCTGGGGAGGGATTCAAAAATGAGAGAATAAAGAATAGAGAGAAGTAAGTTGAGAGAAAAGTAAGGAGAAGGGTTTTATGAGAAAAACCGAGCTTGAGGGCCGAGTGATGTGAGTATCGCAAATCAGAAAGGGTGGGAATAATACCCGGAGGAACTGGCTCCTCGAGATCTGAGGTCTTTTGTAAACATGTCCGTGTGTCGTGTCTTTTGATTTGTCGGTCTTGCTTTTGGCTTCGAGTCTTTTCCGAGCATGTCTCGTTATGTCAGGTCATGTGCCTTTGTTTCTTTGTTTGAGTCTGTCCCGTCGTGTCCTGTGGTAGGCTCGATACCTCGGTCGTGAAACCCCTCCTTGCTTCGAAAAGATCGTTTGTGCTCTGAATGCTGTGCCATTCTCTACATTCGTGTGAGGCAAGAGAAGAAAAGGGATGATTTGGGACATCCGGATGTGCTTCAACTATAACTGTTTCTGCTTTCCTGGTCCGTCTTGTCAGATTGGGCTGTTGGTTCAGAATTTGTTGTATGCAGAATGGGCCGAATGCTACGTTCCGGGTTGCGTACAGATCAATCCTCAGTAGATTAGTCCCCAGTAGAGTATGGGCTGTGTATCCAGTTTTGAGCAGTGGTTCGTATGTGTTGTGTTACTATTTAGTTGGTTGGTTATCTGATTATTACAGTGCGAGTGTTCAATTGTCAGACAACAAATTATTTTCATTTACATTTGAGGTGTAACATGATGCAATGCAGTGCAAAGTATGAAATATGCAGATATATACAAATGTAACACTTTTTCAGACAAAAAGTTTGTTCCATTTCATATCATCTCTTTCAAGTACATAGTTTTGGAAACAAAAATCTGCTCGTGGCAGTACAAGGTAATCTAACTACCAAAAGAAAAGAGAAGAAAAGAAAAGCAGCAAAAATCTGCAGCAGCATCGATGGCGTCGCGCCTAAGGATCCGTCCTCGCCCTCTTCCTGGGCAGAAGCCCAGGAGCGTCATCAGGAGCATCGCTGTCTGAGTCTGAGCCCGAGCTGTCCCCGGTCTCCTACTCCGATGACTCCGCCTCCGCCTCCGTCTCTGCCTCAGACTCATCATCTGGAACTGGAGCCTGTGAGCTGCTCCCGACGTAAGTGCGCCCCCCTCTGGTACGGGGATATATCCTGCCATCCCGAGTAGAAACGGGAGGTCCAGCTGGAGCGCCACCCACCGGAGGAATCTGGAAGGGAGGCTGAAAAAGCATGAAAGGCAGATGCATCAGTACATGCCGTGAGCAGTTTATCAGTGCAGAATGCAGTGTATGAATACAGTGTATCAGATGCCGTGAGCAGTTTATCAGATGTTGTGTCATGCATCAGATTATGTAAAAGCAGTTTGTGTATGGTTTGAGGCTGTGGTCAGAGAGAACATACCGGAATGCTGTAAAGGGCTAGGAGGTCGAATGTCCGCTGCAGCATCCCCGTCATGGAGGCATTCATCTCCAGTAACTGCCGGGTGTACTCAGAAGACGCCTGCAAGAGAATCAGATGCATTAGTATTCTGTGGAATATCGAATAAACTGAAATGAAATGACTGTACAGAAATGCAGTAATACATACCGGAGGCAAGTCGGGGACACCGACGAACTCATGATCAGCCGGCGGAGGGGCAAAGGGGATCTGATAGGTCGCCCCACCCTGCCCTCGGAAAGTCAATGAAGCGGGCAGAGCAGGCCAACCTGTCCCTCGCCCCCGCTGAACTCCGCCCCTGCCGCGGACTCGGGCCCTCCTCGGCGCTCCTCCTCCAGCTCCTGCTCTAGCCGCTGGCACCGCTGGTCTCTCTCTCTCAACTCGACGGCCACCGCTCAGGGGCTGCATGATGAAGGTCCGGACGTACTCTGAGTAGTCGCCCTCGCCTCTGTAGCCATCTGCCTCCCAGCCGATGGTGTAGTTCGCCATTTGCTCAGCGGTGAAACGCTCGGTATCCCGCATGTGCTCAGGAGGATGCACCGGGACTATCTGCTCAGGTAAGCCTAGGGTCTGGCGCAAGAAGCGCTCACCCAGGTACCAAGCCCGACAGACCGGGCCCTCCAGCAAAATCCGGTAACACGAGGTCTCAACGGCACCGGCAAACCGATCCCGCATCATCGCTGGCAAAGGAACCCAAGGCTGCCAGGTGATCTGAAATTGAAATACAGTTGGTTATCTACTGGTATTGCAAATATACAGCGGAAAAGCAAAGCTTAAATGAACTGTAAGTAAAAACATACCTCGACAGGGGTGATGGTGTCGAAATAGCGGCGGAAAAAGCTGAATGTGTCGCGGGGCCGCCGTGTGCACCTCCCATCGTAGCGGCGTGAGAAGGGAACGACTAGAGGAGTCTCCGTCTCCGGCACTGGCTCCAGTCTGGGGAAGTAGGCATAAACCCACAACTGCAAGGTGAATACCAGTACATTTATCAGATAAAGCAGAATACAGAGTAAAGCAGAAATAGCAGAGCCGTGTGTTGTGCAGTGTATTTTGCAGAATGTACAGTGTGAGCAGTGTACAGTCAGTGTAAAGCAGAATACGTGTGTGCCGTGTGTACAGTATACAGCAAGTGTAAAGCAGACTACAGTGTGTGCAGTGTGCAGAATACAGAAAGTATAGAGCAGAAATGTAAAGCAGAGGAGAAGACGTACCTCCCAAGCTCGCCAGTAGCCTCCGAGCAACTGCCCGCTACCACGGGAGACCGAGCTCATGTACCCGTAAAGAGTGGCCAGAGTGGCGCCACCCCAGTCATAATGCAAGATGTGTCGGACGTCCACCAGTGCGCTGAGTAGGCAGAGAGGCACGGTGTTCGCCCGGTCGGCGAAGAGGGTGGTCCCTAGCAAAAACATCAAAAAGCCGCGCGCGTACTGCTCTACGGCCGCCTCGGTCATCGGAGCCGCCGCCACCAATGCAGGCTGCACTCTAAACTGCACCTCGAACCAGGAGTAACGGACAAAGCCTGGACGAGCAAGAGGTGGCGCCTCGCCAAGCAAATAGATCTGGGCGGCGGTCCACTCGTCCATATCCGTGTCAAAGGGGATCGGATCACCCCCCACCCCGATGCCTGTCAGCATCGAGAAGTCGTAGGGAGTCATCGTCATGTCTCCCGCCACGGATAGGTGGAATGAATCGGTGGTGTCCCACCACCTCTCTGCCAGCGCAGCGAGAAGAGGCCTGCAGGCAGTAAGTCGGGTCAGCCCCCTGCAGAAAGCGCCGAAGCCGGCATGGTCCACGATGCGTCGAACCGCCTCGGGAAGCTCCGCGTACCAATCTCGAGCGGTGACGTTCCCATACCTGCAGATGGTATGCGAGTCTCCCTGTTTTCAAACAAATAGTTGCGAAGCAATATGAAATGTACAGTTCTGAGGAAACATGTTAAAGTCGGTACAAATCTAGCATGCGTGCAAGTTTTTCAGATTCAAACAGATACCGGGTGCCGGTGCGCCTACGGCGGACTACAGTATGTGATGTGTCAGTGTGTTTTGAGTAAGCGCAGTGTAAACATCGTGCACGTGTGCACATTTTTCAGATCCAAGCAGACATCAGGTTTCAGTGTACTACGGTGGACTACAGCCTGTGATGTGTCAGTGCTCCTATGGGGGTCAGTATAAACATAGCATGTGTGCGTGCTTTTCAAAGTTCAAACAGATACCGGGTGCTGGTATGTTTCGGTGAACTACAACGTATGATGTGTCAGCGTGTTTTGTGTGGTTCAGTGTAAATACAACATACAACATGTTTTCAGATTCAAATAAGTGCCGGGTGTCAGTAGATTTGCAGTGAAGTACGGTGTGTGCCGTGTGTTTGGGTGGTTAAGGCTAGTGCAACGTGGGTGCATGTGTCCATCTCAAACAGATATCAGTTGCAAGTGTGATTGCGATTAACTACAGTGAACAGTGTATCAGAATCAAGCAATTAAAGAACGGAAGCAGCTATGGCAGTTGACAATCTACAGTTCTATATTGCAGAAAATAGAACAGAAAAATGTTACCTCGGAAGCTCCGAAGGATAGGTGAGAGGTCGGCTCGCGCAGGAGAAGCTCTGGGTCCAGAGCCCTGTCGAAACCGCGGAAGTGGCGGAGACCATCCGGAGGCAGGACGTGGATCGCCGGCCGGTAGGTCGCCGGGTCAAACGGGCGCTCGCTCAACGGGAGGAGCTCGACCCCGGGATCCATCTCATGATCCGGGGGAGTCCCGACGTGGAGAACATCGTCAGCCATGGCAATGGTAGTGAGAAAATGGCCGGAAGAGCTGGAATGTGAAAAGTCAACCGAAAAAGTCAACCCCGAGCGGGCCGAAAATGGCCGGGAAGGCCGGAAGATGGAAAGGTACGGAAATGAAGAGGAAATCAAGGGGAACAAGTCTCGAAAAGTGGAAATAGCAAAGGATGCTCCGAAACGGAATTTCAATCGGTGGAAAATGTCCGAAACGCGAAGAAAATCGCGAATCCGACGACGAAACGGGCTTGGAACGCGAAGAAACCAAGGAAATAAGGAGAGAAAACACTCTAGAGAGAGAGGGTGAGAGCTTTCAGCGGTATAGAAGTGAAGAGAATAGGGTTTCAAGCCCTATTTTAAAAACACCCAAAGCGAATTGTCAAAACTGCCCCCGATCAGGCATTTTTGGCCGGTCGGCACTATTTTGTGCCGGTCGGCACTATATTGTGCCGGTGAAGTCATTCTGCAGCCGGTGGCCAGCCGGTGGTGTTCCCACAGCCTTGTTTAGGCCATATGAGTAGTTTTGGGTCTTCATAGCTCAAGAAAGTGCAAGAAAGTGCATCTTCGATGCTCAACCGGCCTCCGTTTTGACCTCGGACCCTGTCTTCTGTGCGTGGCACTCAGATTCAAGCAAAGATTGTATCCTTTTGTATCCTTTTGTCTTTTATAAGATTCAAAAGTTATCCCGTGTGCGTTGCTTGCATTCATCACACTGCCCGGTGCGTCGCATCGCGCCGTTTTGCACGTCCCTTGTGACTTGCACCATTTTGCATTTCTGTGAGGCATGCGTGTCACACTTGCACTGTTTTACATTTCTGTGCGGCATGCGTGTCACACTTGCGTTGTTTTACGTTCCGTGTGGCATGCGTGTCATACTTGCACTTTCATTTTGTATTTCATTGCATCTCGAGGTACGCGTGCCTCGTTTTGCATTTCATTTTACAACCAATGAGGTATGTGTGCCTCATTTTGCATTTCATCTTGATCCACGTGAGGTGTGCTACCTCACGTGCATCATTTTGCATTTCACTTTGATCCGCGTGAGGTGTGCTACCTCACGTGTTTCATTTTGCATTTCATCTTGATCCACGTGAGGTGTGCTACCTCACGTGCATCATTTTGCATCATTTTGCATTTCACTTTGATCCGCGTGAGGTGTGCTACCTCACGTGTTTCATTTTGCATTTCATCTTGATCCACGTGAGGTGTGCTACCTCACGTGCATCATTTTGCATTTCATTTTTCATTCCATCTTGATCCACGTGAGGTGTGCTACCTCACGTGCGTCATTTTGCATCATTTTGCATTTCATCTTGATCCACGTGAGGTGTGCTACCTTACGTGCCTCATCTTGCATCATTTTACAACCAGTGAGGTATGTGTGCCTCACTTGCATCGTTTTACATTTCAGTGCGGTATGTGTGCCTCACTTGCATCTTTTTTTTTACATTCCAGTGGGGTATGCGTGCCTCACTTGCATCATTTTGCATCATTTCGCATTCATGAGGTATGCATGCCTCGTGTTCATCATTTTGCATCTTGAGGTATGCATGCCTCGCTTTGCACTTCATTTTCCATCCAATAAGGTATGCGTACCTCATCTTGCATCCCATTTTGCATTTCATCGCGCTATTTTGCGCACCTCACTTGCATTATCATGCATACATCGAGGCCCGGTCTGGCGAGACCTTAAACACGCATGGTCTACGAGACCTTAAATCCTCGGGAGGTGCAAGACCTTCGGTGCATTAAGGTGCACACCTCATTGCATTTGGCATGCATTCCATCACACTGTTTCGTGCACTCGCGTTGTCTAAACGCATCACGTTGTTTCGCGCAGCGCACTATCTTGTGCATTACATGTCGTTCGCGCTATTTTGCGCATCGCGCTATTTTGCGCACCTCACTTGCATTATCATGCATACACCGAGGCCCGGTCTGGCGAGACCTTAAACACGCATGGTCTAGGAGACCTTAAATCCTCAGGAGGTGCAAGACCTTCGGTGCATTAAGGTGCACACCTCATTGCATTTGGCATGCATTCCATCGCACTGTTTCGTGCACTCGCGTTGTCTAAACGCATCGCACTGTTTCGCGCAGCGCACTATCTTGTGCATTACATGTCGTTCGCGCTATTTTGCGCATCGCGCTATTTTGTGCACCGCACTTGCATTGTCATGCATTGCCCCAAACCCGGGTCTGGCAAGACCTTAAAGACGCACGGTCTAGGAGACCTTAAATCCTCGGAGGGTGCGAAACCTTCATATGCATATGTCATGCATCGCATTTGTAAATAGTGCATATGTCATGCATCATTTGTATATACTGCATATGTCATGCATTTCAAAAAAACAAACCAAAAAAGAAACATGCATATGTCATGCATCGAATTTGTAAATAGTGCATATGTCATGCATCATTTGTATATACTGCATATGTCATGCATTTCAAAAAAACAAACCAAAAAAGAAACATGCATATGTCATGCATCGCATTTGTAAATAGTGCACATGTCACGCATTCCATTGCATTTTCCCCAGCAGATCACATCACTTGCATTGCCTTATCCATTGTAAATATCCATTCCATTGCATATTGTAAATATTGCATTTTAGTTGCATGCATCCACTGCATCACCTTCCATCCATGGCTTGCGCCTTTCCTTGTTGAGCTTGGTCTGGTATGTGCTCATACTTTTCACGTCGAAGCACAATTCTGCATGTGTACGCGCCTATTCCACGTTGGTATGTTGGTTTGAGGGTTGCGGCACCTTTTCTGTGCTAGACATGGCTTGTACGTGTACATGCCCTTCCTAGGCGAGATTTGGTTTGGCCTGCGTGCCATATCCATTTGTATCATTCTTCCATTCCATTTGCATTGTAGTGTTGCATCCGGCATTAGGATCATTATTCTTTCCTCAGCGGGTCGTCAGCCCACTTATGTCAATTCCACCCAATACTCGTTCTTGTGTCTGTCTACATTACTCATAGTTCTGCATGTGTCCGCGCTTTGAGGGTTGCGGCACCTTTTCTATGGTAGACAGACTTGTTACCTCCATCAATCTATTTGACATTTGTGTGGTTTTGAACCGCTCATGATTGAATCATGATTCAATTGCTTTGCATTTAGTTTGCATAGTTTCAATTGTATTGCATATCATTTGCATTGTTTATACATTGTCTTGTATATATTGTATCTCATTTTGCATTCATTTTGCATGACATGCATGTTGCTAACAATATTGTACTTGTTAAGTTTGCTTTCTTTGCAGACACGATATTGTATGTACGGTTCATTCGAGGCCGGTGCAACCGGACGAGCCGCACAGGTATTGTATCTCCCGAGTGAGACGTATTGAGGATTGCATAATTCTCTTACACCATTTCTGCATTGTAGTGTAGTTTGGCGTATCTAGCTTAAAACTGTTGCATGCGTGCTTCGTTACAGCTTTCTTTGCATGATCATAAGTTATGCTCGGCTTCTTGCATTGTCTTGCATTTTGCCCCTGCCTTCGGGCGCATACCTTGCTTGTCTTGCATGTTTGTCCAAGTCTTCGGCTTTGTCAAAAATGGGTCGTCTCTGGGCTTTGACATTCACTCCCGTCATTGTTATGACTTTCGAGTTCTGTCAAAGAGGGGCAACTGTAGACACCCCATTTTTGACCGTCCTCAAGACTTGGACGTCACCGTTTGAACACTCGGTGATGATCCATGTTTGTGTTCATTTGGAGTTCCCGGAGTTCTCGGCTACGCGTCTCGCCTCAAGATCTCCGAACTCGACCGTTCTGTGTCTGGTTTTGCACCAAACACGTGTGCTCTGCCTTGGAGGGGCAGGGAATGCCTTGTAAGGCATCCCTACACACCACCGGCAGTGGCTAGAGGCCACCGGCTGGTTGTTGTTGCCATCGGCACCATATTGTGCCGGTCAGCACTCTTTTGTGCCGGTCGGTAGTCAATTTTGTCAAAATGACATTTTTGCCCAACCGACCACTGTTCAGTTGCTTTTTGAGATATTTTAAAGCAGCTGTCTTGCAGTGACTTTCCCTCCATACACGTGTATGGAGGGATGCCCTCCTTGTAAGCTTGTTTGACAAGCTTTACAAGATGGTTGCCTATAAGAGAAGGCCTTCTCTCTTGGCATGAGGGTGAGAAAAAGTTTTGGTTAGAGAGGTGAGAGGAAGCTCTGGTTTTAGGTTTAGGGTTCAATACATATCCTATATCTATATTTCTCTCTTGTTTGTGGGACTAGGTGTTTGTCTTACTATTGCACATCAATACCTAGTGTTTCACCTTCCTTTGGTTACTGAGGTTCTAAGGGCTGGTTCTTGAAGTTTTTGGTTGGATTTGAGCTCAAGGAAGCAACAACATCAACCTTTGTGAAGGTGGTCTTCAAGGGTAAGAAATCACCCCTTTTTACCCCATTTTTGCACTCCATTTTTGCATAGTTTAGAACTGTTTTTGTGCTTAGTGTTTAATACAAAAAAGTTCTGTTTTTTAGTCCTCTTTATTGTTGGTTAAGAGTGTTTGGCGGTTTGGGTAGGTTTGACCACCCTTAGGCCTTGAAAAGGGCCCATTTTTGTGCTTTTTTGTTGAGATCTGAGACTTTGGTGCTTGGGCCTCTTCACCACTGAAATCTTGAGGGATTTCAGTGGTGAAGATGGTGCCTTGAAGTCCCAAGAAGGAGGGGGCCACCCCCTCTCCTTGATGTCCTTGAAAGGGGCAAGATTTGGCCTCTTAAGGGAGCTTAGTTTTGAATGTTTGAAGAGCATGTCTTGGCTGCATTTTATGTTTATTATGCCCTAATATGACATTGCTAAGTGTTGGTTTTGGTCCCTTATGCATGCTTAGCATAGTTGCCATGTAATGCCTTGTGTTGCCTTAACGTGCCTTAGGTTGTTAGCCCTAATTTGAGCATGCTTTAGGCTTAGACTTGTGAAGGTTTCATGCTTATTATGCCATGTTTTAGCTCTGTCCATAGTCATTTGGGTTAATCTTGGCATGCATTATATAGCCCCTTTGCATTTTAGGCTTGCTAGCCTTGAGCATGAATGTGTAGCATGCCTTGTTTGCATCATTTCAATGGTTTGAGACCATTTGCCATGTTATTTCAGTCCCTTTGGTGTGCTTGTATGCTTGCCTTAGTGACCTCTTTAATGCTTCAAAAGCATGTGTTGTATGCCTCATGTTTCAGCATTTGTGCATGCCTTTGGATTCATGCCATTTAGATGCCATCTAAGTGGTCTTTTGGGCTTAGTTTTATGTGTTAAAACTCTGTTTTTAATTGGTTAAGTGTTACCATGTGTGGTTGTAATATGTGTGGTTCAATGCCTCATTGGTTTGCCTTAAGTACTTGGGCCACTTGTTGCATGCTTAGCCTACTTTGTTGCTTGGTTTAGCATCATATTTTGCATGATTTTCAGAGCTTTCTATGCATGCTAATTGTCCATGTTTAACTCATTTCAAGTGTGCTTGAATGTTGTCTTGTTTATGCCTAAGTGTTGGATTATGTATGCTTGCATGTGTACATGTATTGCATGTATCTTAGTCTTCACTTCTATGGCATTTGGCCACTGTTTTGAGCCTTTCTAGAGTTGCCCAATTCATGTTTAAGTCCATCTTTCAATCGGTTTGCATGCTTATCTTGCATGTTCACTTGCATGTTTGCATAAGTACATTGCATTGCTCATATTGCATATAGATGACATGCTTAGGACTTCATTGCATTGCATTGTGCATGCTTGGCCTCTTGAAGTGTGTGTGATAGAGGTTTAGCACCCTTATGTGCTTGTTTGCATTGCATGCATTTGAAATCAAAGTTGCACACTTGGTTCTCTGGGCCATCATGCATGGAAATGCGTGATTGGTGGTCCGAGAACCGAGGCACATCTTCCTTTGAGTCATCAACATGATAAGGAATGTGTTTGATGCATAAATTGCTTGAATTGCATTGCCATGCAAGTTGTTGTCCTCTGCTGCTGTGAGTTGCAGGTTCTGCAGGTATTTTGTGCCGACCGGCACTGTTTAGTGCCGACTGGCAGTAAATTGGAAGCCGATGGACCAATTCAGTGCCGATGAACTCAATTCACTGCCGGTGGAAGTTCTGTGCAGCCGGTGATGATCTCCAGTTCCCAAGGAAGTATTCCTAAGACTTTGGCAGTCTTCAGAGGAGGAAAGCAGGGAAAACAGAGGCAAATCATGCATGGCAGTGCGATTCCGAGCGAGTCCCGAGCACGCGCTGCATCTGGCCCTCTTCCCGAGGCAGTTTACTGCTTTAATTAGATTAATTAATTTATTTGATTAATTTAATTAGTTTATAATATTTAATTAGCTTGCGTAGTTAATTATCTGTATTATTCTTTTGGTCCCTCCGAGCGAGGGCAAGTCTGTAATAAGTGTGGGTGAGTGGTGTGTATGTCTTCCAACCCCCACTTCTTTCTCCCTTTTATTTACCTGCTTTGATGGTAGATTAGGGCACGTTTATTCTAGCATGCCTTATGCTATGCATGCGTGCATCCATGCATTTGTTTACATGCACCGGGCTCGGTACATCATACAAACTGCATCGTACTTTCAATTCCAAATTGAATACGTGATATTTGCAGCATTTCATGTGCCATGATTAGGATAGCCGAGCCTACTCTAAATTGCATCCTTGCTTGTGATGCATTAGTCATTCTAACATGAACTAGGCCATGCATGTTTGCTAACCAGTTTATTGTTGTTTTGGCATGGAGTACGATGTAAGTATTTATGTTTTAGCATATCGCACGCGTGTGAATGTTAACATAACAGTATGCTTACCATGCGGCTAAGTGCTTATGTGAGATAAACTGCTTGAATGCCTGTGAGTGGAGGTTAGATTGTTTGAGTTGAAAAAACTCGTTGAAATCCGTAATTTAGCCTACTTGCGAGTAGCAAAGTCCAAAGCGTTTTTTTTTTCCAAACCAACGGATATGCAATGTTTATTTCCGAATTAGGTGATCTAGTCTATACTTGTTTGCTGTGCGCACAACATAGTAATTCTAGGCTAATAACCGGAATAAGAACATGTAATGTTTTCAAAATCGGATATCACGGTTAGTAGAGGCCGGTCTTCGGACCGGGCGAAAGGGGGTGCTCATAGCTGACCTTCCCCGATCGTACCTAAGCTCCCGAGCCAAGACCACTTTGGTGATGACGGACACGTGGCCTTCGGCACCGAGTCAGGGTTTCCTAAATTTCCCCATTTTAAAATATTTAGGTGGCGACTCTGTAATCTGGCAAAGCAGTCCATGTTTGGCACTTCTTTTCAAAATCTGTTTTCTCAAAACGATTTGCCGGATTTGGACTCTTTGGTTCAGATTTAGAACCGTGACAATTTGAGTCCGAACTGTAGTAAGCCCAATATGAACAGAACGGGACTTAACCCTCCCGGGGCGTTCGGGGACGTCTACAGTTTCTGGCGACTCTGCTGGGGATTTTAGAGAGCTTGACTCGAACTCGTGATATCCTGTTTTGACTACACTTATGTGTTTCTTTGCATTGCATGTGCATTGGTGCGCCTAGGACACCGTGTTGGCCATCTGCTACTCCTGAGCGGTTTGCCGGAGGCTTGTCTTGTCAAGGCATGTCCATAAGGCTGACCGGTTGCGGGCTCTGCCAGTATGGGAACACAAACCCCGGTTTTACCAGGGCACCCTTTTCGACCATTCGACCTAGTGCATATTCGGAATCCATAGTGACCATTCCAAACTAGGACAGGTTGCTTACCCGATATAGGTTGTTTGAAACCGCTGTGTGCGTAGTGAAACCCTAGCTCCTGACAAAATAGGACAGGGAAACCCTACCCCAACATAGGGGTGTATTGACTCTTTTTACTTGCTATGTGCTTTTAGAGTGTATCTCTACAGGGACATACATGTCAGTTTGCAAGAGTGGGTATCAGGCCCGGGGGCACCGATATCAGTGTTGTTGAGAATCGGATTATGTCTGTGGGTATCAGCTCAGTTTTGAACAGTGATTCGGGGGAACAGTGATCAGTGGTAGAGTGCAGTTGTCCGGCTACACCCGTGTTTGATCTATTTTGGGCTGAAATACTGCTTGTTTTCCGTTTCAGTTCAGAGATTCAGAGGGTCGATCCAGAACAGCTAGTGTCTTCTCCTTGCTGGGGCAGGACTGAGCATGACGCAGAATCCAGAAGAGATCGTGGTCATGACGGCCGCATTGGATCAAGGGATCACCCTACACAGCGAAACTACTGTTGATATGCCGCATCCACCCAGATCGCCGGTTGCGCACCCGGTCTGGGCCCCTCAACTATATCAAGCTCGTGAGCCTACTACTTTTGAACTAATGGGGATGATAGGAGATCTCCAGAGGTCTGTGGCAGATCTCGCCTATGGGATGTCAGCTTCACCGCCAATCGCACCATATGCCGGGAGCTTTATACCTCAGGAGCCCCCGCTGTTGGGGCGAATTGTGATTGAACTGAGTCAACCGGAGATGGCCTCCAACCATGGCAATGATGCACCAATGTCCACCCAAACCCTCAACCAGGCCGAGACCAGAAGTAAAGATAAGATGAAGGCAGATGCCGACCCTATCGAACAGCTGCTGTGGGCAGTAGAGGCTTTGAAAGCCGGGGGAATGAACAAGCAACAGGTATCCGCAGTTATGTCAAAAGCTGTGGAGGATGCTTTCCCCACTCCGCCCGAGGGCAATTCCGGTCAATCAGAGAATCGGGATAGGCCCCGTCATGCCAAAACAGTTCTTCCCGCTCCCAGCCTTGCATCCGGAAAGAATCAGAAATCCAAGGCCGCGCCCGCCGATCCGTTCACTAGTTCATCTAGCAAGAGTGCTCAGGCTCCGAAGTACCTGCCCCGAGGGCACAGGGTCTTCCATCCCCTCTACATGCCTTTGTCTAGGGCACTCCTGATCTTGGCCAAAAAGGGGCATCTCACACCGCTCGATCCTAGGCCGCTCCCCAAACCCCTTCCAGCAGGCCATGATGCCACTCAGTACTGTGCGTACCATCAGCAGGCTGGCCACCCCACTGATAATTGCTTCCGCCTCCGTCATGAGGTACAGGATTTGATTGACAACAAGGTTATCCTCCCGCCTACCTCGGCCAAATCAGTCACTCCATAATTCTTGGATTTTGAGGACACAGATACCGAGGACACAGATACCGCGAGTGTGTGATTAGAAGGTGAACTGCCTGCGGGCAATGTTTGGAGCATTTTTGGATGTGGCGTTTGGCACGCATTTTTGAGCATCGACCAATGCTAATTTTGTAAATTCTGACTTGGGTGTCGAGTCAGTCTGTTATTTTGTTTTGAGTCTGTCTCTCTGTATTGAGTCAGTCTTTTTGCTTACAGGGTCTGTCTTGTTGTAATGAGTCAGTCCCTTTTGTATAGTATACCAGATGATTCCGGGGTTGTTGCCTCGAACACCGTTTTACCTTGTCATTACCTGTTTTGTTTACCCTTTGAGTCTGTCTCAGTTAAGGAGCCGGTTACAATCAGGGTTTTGGAATGAAACAGCTGCGGCTATCTCATTTTTATGCTTGCTGTCAGTTTGAGCTAATTATGCCGGAAGATGTGAATAGAACGACAGTACATTCTGCCTACACTCTTGTGCCTTGAACTCGTTGTAGTGGCCTAAGTTTTTCAAAACCTTTTTTTTCATACACTGCGGTGATAAAAACGAAGAGGAAGGAATTCCTCGGGTTTTCGCAAAACTTTGATCAAAATTGAGAGAAAGAAAAGCACGTTGAGCTTTTAATGAATGGAATCATGCCCGTCAGCGTGAGTACTGAGAAGGACCCTAGCTTGATCCAGACTGGCTCCACACTATCTTTAGCGCAGGCGATGTGTCGCTTCCTTAAAAACTTTCAAAAACAAAATATTTTACGCAGTCCTGTGAAGACCTGTGTGGAATCGCTCTTGAGATTGTGCAGCCTAGGATCGCTCCCAGCCTCAAGGTTCAATCTATCTGTTCCGAACCTGGAATCCGTTCAGAATATTCAAGCAGTCAAATGCCCGTGTGGCCCAATTTGAAGTAGCCCTCGAGCAAGAGGCATCAAAGTCAGATCAAGAAGGTCGGATCCCACCAGACAAGGCTCGCGAAGCAACCGTGATGGACCTTTCTGCAAGTCAACACAACAGTCACTCTCTTGGATACAGAGGGCTTCGATTTCAAAACCATTTGGCATGGACTAGCTACACTTTTACCCTTTGAGAGGCTCGCTGGGCCGAAAACCCGCAAAGGGCGGCCCAGGCAAAAGTTAGAGCAAAGAAAAGAAAAGAAAGCAAAAAATACAAAATACAAAAAATGCAAAAAGAAAGAAAAAATGCAAAAAAGAAGAAGAAAAGAAATGAAAAATCAAAAAATTGAAAAAGAAAGGAAAACATAGCTCGCAAGGTCGAAAACCTACAACAGGCGCCTTGGCAAAAATTAGAGCCTAAAAAGTGAAGGTTAAAATACCCGAGTGTACCTTAACCGGAACTACGTAAGGCTTGATTCCCATGTTTGGGATACGTAGGCAACTTCATCTTGAAGTCCAGCCCCCAACGCTTTCATAGCGTCTCGGTCCATGCAATGGTTTTGATCACCCTCGCCTCCTGTGAATTCAATAGTTCGGTTGCGACAATCGAAGCTACGCAGCCAACTTCCTCTTGAAGTCTATCCACCAACACCTTCCAGGCGACTGTGTCCATATATTGATTCAGACCGTCTTCGTCTCCTCCGTGTCCGAGGATCCGATCGTCATCAACAAGGACTGGCTTACAGCATGCTGCGGTATCATCCAAACAAGGGGCAACTTTCCGTTGCCATGCATTGTCATAAGTTGCCCTAAGTCATCATCCAAACTAGGGGCAACTTTCCGTTGCCTTGCCCCTCCTTTAAGCAAGGGGCAATTTTCCATTGCCTCTGATCCGAGGTTGCGCATCTCGAGGGTGAGTTCGTGCTCGTTGGGCATTGATTGCTTGCAAAAATAGTTTTTGAAAATTTTTATTGAGGTTGACTATTTTCTCGAAAACTATTTCATTTTCCAAAACTGGACCATTTTCTTGGACTCAAAAAAGGAGAATTTTCAGTGCTCAAGGCCTGATTGGCATGATTTAATTTTCAAATCAAAAACTGAACAAGTGTGTTAATCCGACCCTCACTTTTGGTCAAAACTGTTTTAGGAAGAAAACAAAAAATGGTCAAGGTGACGAACTAGGGGCACCGCTGAGTCAGGTCTTCTGTCTTTCCCCCATCCACACACTTGCCCGAGAGGCACCCTATCTACCAGAAGGAATGGCTGCAAGCTAGCTGTATCGGACGTGAACCCGCAACCTCTCATTTACCCGTCAACCATGCCTGGGGAGGGATTCAAAAATGAGAGAATAAAGAATAGAGAGAAGTAAGTTGAGAGAAAAGTAAGGAGAAGGGTTTTATGAGAAAAACCGAGCTTGAGGGCCGAGTGATGTGAGTATCGCAAATCAGAAAGGGTGGGAATAATACCCGGAGGAACTGGCTCCTCGAGATCTGAGGTCTTTTGTAAACATGTCCGTGTGTCGTGTCTTTTGATTTGTCGGTCTTGCTTTTGGCTTCGAGTCTTTTCCGAGCATGTCTCGTTATGTCAGGTCATGTGCCTTTGTTTCTTTGTTTGAGTCTGTCCCGTCGTGTCCTGTGGTAGGCTCGATACCTCGGTCGTGAAACCCCTCCTTGCTTCGAAAAGATCGTTTGTGCTCTGAATGCTGTGCCATTCTCTACATTCGTGTGAGGCAAGAGAAGAAAAGGGATGATTTGGGACATCCGGATGTGCTTCAACTATAACTGTTTCTGCTTTCCTGGTCCGTCTTGTCAGATTGGGCTGTTGGTTCAGAATTTGTTGTATGCAGAATGGGCCGAATGCTACGTTCCGGGTTGCGTACAGATCAATCCTCAGTAGATTAGTCCCCAGCAGAGTATGGGCTGTGTATCCAGTTTTGAGCAGTGGTTCGTATGTGTTGTGTTACTATTTAGTTGGTTGGTTATCTGATTATTACAGTGCGAGTGTTCAATTGTCAGACAACAAATTATTTTCATTTACATTTGAGGTGTAACATGATGCAATGCAGTGCAAAGTATGAAATATGCAGATATATACAAATGTAACACTTTTTCAGACAAAAAGTTTGTTCCATTTCATATCATCTCTTTCAAGTACATAGTTTTGGAAACAAAAATCTGCTCGTGGCAGTACAAGGTAATCTAACTACCAAAAGAAAAGAGAAGAAAAGAAAAGCAGCAAAAATCTGCAGCAGCATCGATGGCGTCGCGCCTAAGGATCCGTCCTCGCCCTCTTCCTGGGCAGAAGCCCAGGAGCGTCATCAGGAGCATCGCTGTCTGAGTCTGAGCCCGAGCTGTCCCCGGTCTCCTACTCCGATGACTCCGCCTCCGCCTCCGTCTCTGCCTCAGACTCATCATCTGGAACTGGAGCCTGTGAGCTGCTCCCGACGTAAGTGCGCCCCCCTCTGGTACAGGGATATATCCTGCCATCCCGAGTAGAAACGGGAGGTCCAGCTGGAGCGCCACCCACCGGAGGAATCTGGAAGGGAGGCTGAAAAAGCATGAAAGGCAGATGCATCAGTACATGCCGTGAGCAGTTTATCAGTGCAGAATGCAGTGTATGAATACAGTGTATCAGATGCCGTGAGCAGTTTATCAGATGTTGTGTCATGCATCAGATTATGTAAAAGCAGTTTGTGTATGGTTTGAGGCTGTGGTCAGAGAGAACATACCGGAATGCTGTAAAGGGCTAGGAGGTCGAATGTCCGCTGCAGCATCCCCGTCATGGAGGCATTCATCTCCAGTAACTGCCGGGTGTACTCAGAAGACGCCTGCAAGAGAATCAGATGCATTAGTATTCTGTGGAATATCAAATAAACTGAAATGAAATGACTGTACAGAAATGCAGTAATACATACCGGAGGCAAGTCGGGGACACCGACGAACTCATGATCAGCCGGCGGAGGGGCAAAGGGGATCTAATAGGTCGCCCCACCCTGCCCTCGGAAAGTCAATGAAGCGGGCAGAGCAGGCCAACCTGTCCCTCGCCCCCGCTGAACTCCGCCCCTGCCGCGGACTCGGGCCCTCCTCGGCGCTCCTCCTCCAGCTCCTGCTCTAGCCGCTGGCGCCGCTGGTCTCTCTCTCTCAACTCGACGGCCACCGCTCAGGGGCTGCATGATGAAGGTCCGGACGTACTCTGAGTAGTCGCCCTCGCCTCTGTAGCCATCTGCCTCCCAGCCGATGGTGTAGTTCGCCATTTGCTCAGCGGTGAAACGCTCGGTATCCCGCATGTGCTCAGGAGGATGCACCGGGACTATCTGCTCAGGTAAGCCTAGGGTCTGGCGCAAGAAGCGCTCACCCAGGTACCAAGCCCGACAGACCGGGCCCTCCAGCAAAATCCGGTAACACGAGGTCTCAACGGCACCGGCAAACCGATCCCGCATCATCGCTGGCAAAGGAACCCAAGGCTGCCAGGTGATCTGAAATTGAAATACAGTTGGTTATCTACTGGTATTGCAAATATACAGCGGAAAAGCAAAGCTTAAATGAACTGTAAGTAAAAACATACCTCGACAGGGGTGATGGTGTCGAAATAGCGGCGGAAAAAGCTGAATGTGTCGCGGGGCCGCCGTGTGCACCTCCCATCGTAGCGGCGTGAGAAGGGAACGACTAGAGGAGTCTCCGTCTCCGGCACTGGCTCCAGTCTGGGGAAGTAGGCATAAACCCACAACTGCAAGGTGAATACCAGTACATTTATCAGATAAAGCAGAATACAGAGTAAAGCAGAAATAGCAGAGCCGTGTGTTGTGCAGTGTATTTTGCAGAATGTACAGTGTGAGCAGTGTACAGTCAGTGTAAAGCAGAATACGTGTGTGCCGTGTGTACAGTATACAGCAAGTGTAAAGCAGACTACAGTGTGTGCAGTGTGCAGAATACAGAAAGTATAGAGCAGAAATGTAAAGCAGAGGAGAAGACGTACCTCCCAAGCTCGCCAGTAGCCTCCGAGCAACTGCCCGCTACCACGGGAGACCGAGCTCATGTACCCGTAAAGAGTGGCCAGAGTGGCGCCACCCCAGTCATAATGCAAGATGTGTCGGACGTCCACCAGTGCGCTGAGTAGGCAGAGAGGCACGGTGTTCGCCCGGTCGGCGAAGAGGGTGGTCCCTAGCAAAAACATCAAAAAGCCGCGCGCGTACTGCTCTACGGCCGCCTCGGTCATCGGAGCCGCCGCCACCAATGCAGGCTGCACTCTAAACTGCACCTCGAACCAGGAGTAACGGACAAAGCCTGGACGAGCAAGAGGTGGCGCCTCGCCAAGCAAATAGATCTGGGCGGCGGTCCACTCGTCCATATCCGTGTCAAAGGGGATCGGATCACCCCCCACCCCGATGCCTGTCAGCATCGAGAAGTCGTAGGGAGTCATCGTCATGTCTCCCGCCACGGATAGGTGGAATGAATCGGTGGTGTCCCACCACCTCTCTGCCAGCGCAGCGAGAAGAGGCCTGCAGGCAGTAAGTCGGGTCAGCCCCCTGCAGAAAGCGCCGAAGCCGGCATGGTCCACGATGCGTCGAACCGCCTCGGGAAGCTCCGCGTACCAATCTCGAGCGGTGACGTTCCCATACCTGCAGATGGTATGCGAGTCTCCCTGTTTTCAAACAAATAGTTGCGAAGCAATATGAAATGTACAGTTCTGAGGAAACATGTTAAAGTCGGTACAAATCTAGCATGCGTGCAAGTTTTTCAGATTCAAACAGATACCGGGTGCCGGTGCGCCTACGGCGGACTACAGTATGTGATGTGTCAGTGTGTTTTGAGTAAGCGCAGTGTAAACATCGTGCACGTGTGCACATTTTTCAGATCCAAGCAGACATCAGGTTTCAGTGTACTACGGTGGACTACAGCCTGTGATGTGTCAGTGCTCCTATGGGGGTCAGTATAAACATAGCATGTGTGCGTGCTTTTCAAAGTTCAAACAGATACCGGGTGCTGGTATGTTTCGGTGAACTACAACGTATGATGTGTCAGCGTGTTTTGTGTGGTTCAGTGTAAATACAACATACAACATGTTTTCAGATTCAAATAAGTGCCGGGTGTCAGTAGATTTGCAGTGAAGTACGGTGTGTGCCGTGTGTTTGGGTGGTTAAGGCTAGTGCAACGTGGGTGCATGTGTCCATCTCAAACAGATATCAGTTGCAAGTGTGATTGCGATTAACTACAGTGAACAGTGTATCAGAATCAAGCAATTAAAGAACGGAAGCAGCTATGGCAGTTGACAATCTACAGTTCTATATTGCAGAAAATAGAACAGAAAAATGTTACCTCGGAAGCTCCGAAGGATAGGTGAGAGGTCGGCTCGCGCAGGAGAAGCTCTGGGTCCAGAGCCCTGTCGAAACCGCGGAAGTGGCGGAGACCATCCGGAGGCAGGACGTGGATCGCCGGCCGGTAGGTCGCCGGGTCAAACGGGCGCTCGCTCAACGGGAGGAGCTCGACCCCGGGATCCATCTCATGATCCGGGGGAGTCCCGACGTGGAGAACATCGTCAGCCATGGCAATGGTAGTGAGAAAATGGCCGGAAGAGCTGGAATGTGAAAAGTCAACCGAAAAAGTCAACCCCGAGCGGGCCGAAAATGGCCGGGAAGGCCGGAAGATGGAAAGGTACGGAAATGAAGAGGAAATCAAGGGGAACAAGTCTCGAAAAGTGGAAATAGCAAAGGATGCTCCGAAACGGAATTTCAATCGGTGGAAAATGTCCGAAACGCGAAGAAAATCGCGAATCCGACGACGAAACGGGCTTGGAACGCGAAGAAACCAAGGAAATAAGGAGAGAAAACACTCTAGAGAGAGAGGGTGAGAGCTTTCAGCGGTATAGAAGTGAAGAGAATAGGGTTTCAAGCCCTATTTTAAAAACACCCAAAGCGAATTGTCAAAACTGCCCCCGATCAGGCATTTTTGGCCGGTCGGCACTATTTTGTGCCGGTCGGCACTATATTGTGCCGGTGAAGTCATTCTGCAGCCGGTGGCCAGCCGGTGGTGTTCCCACAGCCTTGTTTAGGCCATATGAGTAGTTTTGGGTCTTCATAGCTCAAGAAAGTGCAAGAAAGTGCATCTTCGATGCTCAACCGGCCTCCGTTTTGACCTCGGACCCTGTCTTCTGTGCGTGGCACTCAGATTCAAGCAAAGATTGTATCCTTTTGTATCCTTTTGTCTTTTATAAGATTCAAAAGTTATCCCGTGTGCGTTGCTTGCATTCATCACACTGCCCGGTGCGTCGCATCGCGCCGTTTTGCACGTCCCTTGTGACTTGCACCATTTTGCATTTCTGTGAGGCATGCGTGTCACACTTGCACTGTTTTACATTTCTGTGCGGCATGCGTGTCACACTTGCGTTGTTTTACGTTCCGTGTGGCATGCGTGTCATACTTGCACTTTCATTTTGTATTTCATTGCATCTCGAGGTACGCGTGCCTCGTTTTGCATTTCATTTTACAACCAATGAGGTATGTGTGCCTCATTTTGCATTTCATCTTGATCCACGTGAGGTGTGCTACCTCACGTGCATCATTTTGCATTTCACTTTGATCCGCGTGAGGTGTGCTACCTCACGTGTTTCATTTTGCATTTCATCTTGATCCACGTGAGGTGTGCTACCTCACGTGCATCATTTTGCATCATTTTGCATTTCACTTTGATCCGCGTGAGGTGTGCTACCTCACGTGTTTCATTTTGCATTTCATCTTGATCCACGTGAGGTGTGCTACCTCACGTGCATCATTTTGCATTTCATTTTTCATTCCATCTTGATCCACGTGAGGTGTGCTACCTCACGTGCGTCATTTTGCATCATTTTGCATTTCATCTTGATCCACGTGAGGTGTGCTACCTTACGTGCCTCATCTTGCATCATTTTACAACCAGTGAGGTATGTGTGCCTCACTTGCATCGTTTTACATTTCAGTGCGGTATGTGTGCCTCACTTGCATCTTTTTTTTTACATTCCAGTGGGGTATGCGTGCCTCACTTGCATCATTTTGCATCATTTCGCATTCATGAGGTATGCATGCCTCGTGTTCATCATTTTGCATCTTGAGGTATGCATGCCTCGCTTTGCACTTCATTTTCCATCCAATAAGGTATGCGTACCTCATCTTGCATCCCATTTTGCATTTCATCGCGCTATTTTGCGCACCTCACTTGCATTATCATGCATACATCGAGGCCCGGTCTGGCGAGACCTTAAACACGCATGGTCTACGAGACCTTAAATCCTCGGGAGGTGCAAGACCTTCGGTGCATTAAGGTGCACACCTCATTGCATTTGGCATGCATTCCATCGCACTGTTTCGTGCACTCGCGTTGTCTAAACGCATCACGTTGTTTCGCGCAGCGCACTATCTTGTGCATTACATGTCGTTCGCGCTATTTTGCGCATCGCGCTATTTTGCGCACCTCACTTGCATTATCATGCATACACCGAGGCCCGGTCTGGCGAGACCTTAAACACGCATGGTCTAGGAGACCTTAAATCCTCAGGAGGTGCAAGACCTTCGGTGCATTAAGGTGCACACCTCATTGCATTTGGCATGCATTCCATCGCACTGTTTCGTGCACTCGCGTTGTCTAAACGCATCGCACTGTTTCGCGCAGCGCACTATCTTGTGCATTACATGTCGTTCGCGCTATTTTGCGCATCGCGCTATTTTGTGCACCGCACTTGCATTGTCATGCATTGCCCCAAACCCGGGTCTGGCAAGACCTTAAAGACGCACGGTCTAGGAGACCTTAAATCCTCGGAGGGTGCGAAACCTTCATATGCATATGTCATGCATCGCATTTGTAAATAGTGCATATGTCATGCATCATTTGTATATACTGCATATGTCATGCATTTCAAAAAAACAAACCAAAAAAGAAACATGCATATGTCATGCATCGAATTTGTAAATAGTGCATATGTCATGCATCATTTGTATATACTGCATATGTCATGCATGTCAAAAAAACAAACCAAAAAAGAAACATGCATATGTCATGCATCGCATTTGTAAATAGTGCACATGTCACGCATTCCATTGCATTTTCCCCAGCAGATCACATCACTTGCATTGCCTTATCCATTGTAAATATCCATTCCATTGCATATTGTAAATATTGCATTTTAGTTGCATGCATCCACTGCATCACCTTCCATCCATGGCTTGCGCCTTTCCTTGTTGAGCTTGGTCTGGTATGTGCTCATACTTTTCACGTCGAAGCACAATTCTGCATGTGTACGCGCCTATTCCACGTTGGTATGTTGGTTTGAGGGTTGCGGCACCTTTTCTGTGCTAGACATGGCTTGTACGTGTACATGCCCTTCCTAGGCGAGATTTGGTTTGGCCTGCGTGCCATATCCATTTGTATCATTCTTCCATTCCATTTGCATTGTAGTGTTGCATCCGGCATTAGGATCATTATTCTTTCCTCAGCGGGTCGTCAGCCCACTTATGTCAATTCCACCCAATACTCGTTCTTGTGTCTGTCTACATTACTCATAGTTCTGCATGTGTCCGCGCTTTGAGGGTTGCGGCACCTTTTCTATGGTAGACAGACTTGTTACCTCCATCAATCTATTTGACATTTGTGTGGTTTTGAACCGCTCATGATTGAATCATGATTCAATTGCTTTGCATTTAGTTTGCATAGTTTCAATTGTATTGCATATCATTTGCATTGTTTATACATTGTCTTGTATATATTGTATCTCATTTTGCATTCATTTTGCATGACATGCATGTTGCTAACAATATTGTACTTGTTAAGTTTGCTTTCTTTGCAGACACGATATTGTATGTACGGTTCATTCGAGGCCGGTGCAACCGGACGAGCCGCACAGGTATTGTATCTCCCGAGTGAGACGTATTGAGGATTGCATAATTCTCTTACACCATTTCTGCATTGTAGTGTAGTTTGGCGTATCTAGCTTAAAACTGTTGCATGCGTGCTTCGTTACAGCTTTCTTTGCATGATCATAAGTTATGCTCGGCTTCTTGCATTGTCTTGCATTTTGCCCCTGCCTTCGGGCGCATACCTTGCTTGTCTTGCATGTTTGTCCAAGTCTTCGGCTTTGTCAAAAATGGGTCGTCTCTGGGCTTTGACATTCACTCCCGTCATTGTTATGACTTTCGAGTTCTGTCAAAGAGGGGCAACTGTAGACACCCCATTTTTGACCGTCCTCAAGACTTGGACGTCACCGTTTGAACACTCGGTGATGATCCATGTTTGTGTTCATTTGGAGTTCCCGGAGTTCTCGGCTACGCGTCTCGCCTCAAGATCTCCGAACTCGACCGTTCTGTGTCTGGTTTTGCACCAAACACGTGTGCTCTGCCTTGGAGGGGCAGGGAATGCCTTGTAAGGCATCCCTACACACCACCGGCAGTGGCTAGAGGCCACCGGCTGGTTGTTGTTGCCATCGGCACCATATTGTGCCGGTCAGCACTCTTTTGTGCCGGTCGGTAGTCAATTTTGTCAAAATGACATTTTTGCCCAACCGACCACTGTTCAGTTGCTTTTTGAGATATTTTAAAGCAGCTGTCTTGCAGTGACTTTCCCTCCATACACGTGTATGGAGGGATGCCCTCCTTGTAAGCTTGTTTGACAAGCTTTACAAGATGGTTGCCTATAAGAGAAGGCCTTCTCTCTTGGCATGAGGGTGAGAAAAAGTTTTGGTTAGAGAGGTGAGAGGAAGCTCTGGTTTTAGGTTTAGGGTTCAATACATATCCTATATCTATATTTCTCTCTTGTTTGTGGGACTAGGTGTTTGTCTTACTATTGCACATCAATACCTAGTGTTTCACCTTCCTTTGGTTACTGAGGTTCTAAGGGCTGGTTCTTGAAGTTTTTGGTTGGATTTGAGCTCAAGGAAGCAACAACATCAACCTTTGTGAAGGTGGTCTTCAAGGGTAAGAAATCACCCCTTTTTACCCCATTTTTGCACTCCATTTTTGCATAGTTTAGAACTGTTTTTGTGCTTAGTGTTTAATACAAAAAAGTTCTGTTTTTTAGTCCTCTTTATTGTTGGTTAAGAGTGTTTGGCGGTTTGGGTAGGTTTGACCACCCTTAGGCCTTGAAAAGGGCCCATTTTTGTGCTTTTTTGTTGAGATCTGAGACTTTGGTGCTTGGGCCTCTTCACCACTGAAATCTTGAGGGATTTCAGTGGTGAAGATGGTGCCTTGAAGTCCCAAGAAGGAGGGGGCCACCCCCTCTCCTTGATGTCCTTGAAAGGGGCAAGATTTGGCCTCTTAAGGGAGCTTAGTTTTGAATGTTTGAAGAGCATGTCTTGGCTGCATTTTATGTTTATTATGCCCTAATATGACATTGCTAAGTGTTGGTTTTGGTCCCTTATGCATGCTTAGCATAGTTGCCATGTAATGCCTTGTGTTGCCTTAACGTGCCTTAGGTTGTTAGCCCTAATTTGAGCATGCTTTAGGCTTAGACTTGTGAAGGTTTCATGCTTATTATGCCATGTTTTAGCTCTGTCCATAGTCATTTGGGTTAATCTTGGCATGCATTATATAGCCCCTTTGCATTTTAGGCTTGCTAGCCTTGAGCATGAATGTGTAGCATGCCTTGTTTGCATCATTTCAATGGTTTGAGACCATTTGCCATGTTATTTCAGTCCCTTTGGTGTGCTTGTATGCTTGCCTTAGTGACCTCTTTAATGCTTCAAAAGCATGTGTTGTATGCCTCATGTTTCAGCATTTGTGCATGCCTTTGGATTCATGCCATTTAGATGCCATCTAAGTGGTCTTTTGGGCTTAGTTTTATGTGTTAAAACTCTGTTTTTAATTGGTTAAGTGTTACCATGTGTGGTTGTAATATGTGTGGTTCAATGCCTCATTGGTTTGCCTTAAGTACTTGGGCCACTTGTTGCATGCTTAGCCTACTTTGTTGCTTGGTTTAGCATCATATTTTGCATGATTTTCAGAGCTTTCTATGCATGCTAATTGTCCAGGTTTAACTCATTTCAAGTGTGCTTGAATGTTGTCTTGTTTATGCCTAAGTGTTGGATTATGTATGCTTGCATGTGTACATGTATTGCATGTATCTTAGTCTTCACTTCTATGGCATTTGGCCACTGTTTTGAGCCTTTCTAGAGTTGCCCAATTCATGTTTAAGTCCATCTTTCAATCGGTTTGCATGCTTATCTTGCATGTTCACTTGCATGTTTGCATAAGTACATTGCATTGCTCATATTGCATATAGATGACATGCTTAGGACTTCATTGCATTGCATTGTGCATGCTTGGCCTCTTGAAGTGTGTGTGATAGAGGTTTAGCACCCTTATGTGCTTGTTTGCATTGCATGCATTTGAAATCAAAGTTACACACTTGGTTCTCTGGGCCATCATGCATGGAAATGCGTGATTGGTGGTCCGAGAACCGAGGCACATCTTCCTTTGAGTCATCAACATGATAAAGAATGTGTTTGATGCATAAATTGCTTGAATTGCATTGCCATGCAAGTTGTTGTCCTCTGCTGCTGTGAGTTGCAGGTTCTGCAGGCATTTTGTGCCGACCGGCACTGTTTAGTGCCGACCGGCAGTAAATTGGAAGCCGATGGACCAATTCAGTGCTGATGAACTCAATTCACTGCCGGTGGAAGTTCTGTGTAGCCGGTGATGATCTCCAGTTCCCAAGGAAGTATTCCTAAGACTTTGGCAGTCTTCAGAGGAGGAAAGCAGGGAAAATAGAGGCAAATCATGCATGGCAGTGCGATTCCGAGCGAGTCCCGAGCACGCGCTGCATCTGGCCCTCTTCCCGAGGCAGTTTACTGCTTTAATTAGATTAATTAATTTATTTGATTAATTTAATTAGTTTGTAATATTTAATTAGCTTGCGTAGTTAATTATCTGTATTATTCTTTTGGTCCCTCCGAGCGAGGGCAAGTCTGTAATAAGTGTGGGTGAGTGGTGTGTATGTCTTCCAACCCCCACTTCTTTCTCCCTTTTATTTACCTACTTTGATGGTAGATTAGGGCACGTTTATTCTAGCATGCCTTATGCTATGCATGCGTGCATCCATGCATTTGTTTACATGCACCGGGCTCGGTACATCATACAAACTGCATCGTACTTTCAATTCCAAATTGAATACGTGATATTTGCAGTATTTCATGTGCCATGATTAGGATAGCCGAGCCTACTCTAAATTGCATCCTTGCTTGTGATGCATTAGTCATTCTAACATGAACTAGGCCATGCATGTTTGCTAACCAGTTTATTGTTGTTTTGGCATGGAGTACGATGTAAGTATTTATGTTTTAGCATATCGCACGCGTGTGAATGTTAACATAACAGTATGCTTACCATGCGGCTAAGTGCTTATGTGAGATAAACTGCTTGAATGCCTGTAGGTGGAGGTTAGATTGTTTGAGTTGGAAAAACTCGTTGAAATCCGTATTTTAGCCTACTTGCGAGTAGCAAAGTCCAAAGCGTTTTTTTTTTTTTTCCAAACTAACGGATATGCAATGTTTATTTCCAAATTAGGCAATCTAGTCTATACTTGTTTGCTGTGCGCACAACATAGTAATTCTAGGCTAATAACCGGAATAAGAACATGTAATGTTTTCAAAATCGGATATCACGGTTAGTAGAGGCCGGTCTTCGGACCGGGCGAAAGGGGGTGCTCATAGCTGACCTTCCCCGATCGTACCTAAGCTCCCGAGCCAAGACCACTTTGGTGATGACGGACACGTGGCCTTCGGCACCGAGTCAGGGTTTCCTAAATTTTCCCATTTTAAAATATTTAGGTGGCGACTCTGTAATCTGGCAAAGCAGTCCATGTTTGGCACTTCTTTTCAAAATCTGTTTTCTCAAAACGATTTGCCGGATTTGGACTCTTTGGTTCAGATTTAGAACCGTGACAATTTGAGTCCGAACTGTAGTAAGCCCAATATGAACAGAACGGGACTTAACCCTCCCGGGGGCGTTCGGGGACGTCTACATTAGCATAAATATATGTACAAATACCCCAAAAAATATATATAAAAACACACAAATATGTAAAATTAAAATACATGGACTAATAAAATATATTTTAGTAGGCCAAATATGTAACATAATTTGACCAAAGCGGGTCTAAAGGCACAGAAAACAAAAAGACACACGATGTGAGTGTAGTGAATTTTTTTTCAAAGGAGAAATAGTACCCTTATATAATATAATAATCTATAAAATATTTAATATATATATACAAAAGTATGGTGCATGAGTGGAACCATGGTACCGAATACATTTAATAAAATATTATATAATAATATAACATAATATATATATATAATACATAATAAAGGAAAAGAAAATGGAGAATGAGTCTAAAATAATTTGGCAAAAACAGGTGGAAGACTGGGATTAAAGTTTATATTCCATCTTTTCACTGAGAATTTTGTGAGATAACATATTCTTATTTTCATCATCGGGTAATCAAAAGAAAGCGCCCAAGTCTTAGGGCCGGTCAAAATGGGGTGTCTACAGTTGCCCCTCTTTGACAGAGCTCAAAGTCATTTCTTGACGTGAGTGAATGTCAAAGCCCGAAGACGACCCTTTTGACAAGGCCATAAGACTTGGGCAAACAAACAAGATGCAATGCAAGTGGTTGAACCCGAGGGTTGCCTACGTATCCCTTTGCAAGGAATCAAACCTGCGTAGTTCAGGGGCAGCATGTAACATGACATATGCAGTTTGAAAGTTGGACTTACACGCTTCGCGAAGCCAGTTGTTTGAAAATTCATGATTATGCAATGCAATGCAATGCCATGGAGTGATGATAAAGATATGAAGATGACAACATGAGAGACAAGCTTCGTGCAAATGATATGAAACATAACAGGGGGTGCATTGCATATAAATGTGCCACAAGATCACATACAAATGTGCCATAACATAATTTTAACCAAGTGGAACAACAACCTAACGCATCTCACGTGAAAAGAGCAAGGATGGTGTAAACATCAGGCGCACCTGATGTTTTTAACCGAGTGAATCAATGACCTAACGCGTCTCACGCGAGAGGAGAAGGGGTGGTGTAAACAGACATGCGCACATGCTGTTTTTAACCGGGTGAATCAATGACCTAACGCGTCTCACGCGAGAGAAGAAGGGGTGGTGTAAACAGACAGGCGCACCTGCTGTTTTTAACCAAGTGAATCAACAACCTACCGCGTCTCACGCGAAAGGAGGAGGGGTGGTGTAAACAGACACGCACACCTGCTATTTTTAACCAAGTGAATCAACAACCTACCGCGTCTCACGCGAAAGGAGGAGGGGTGGTGTAAACAGACATGCGCACATGCTGTTTTTAACCGAGTGAATCAATGACCTAACGCGGCTCACGCGAGAGGAAAAGGGGTGGTGTAAACAGACAGGCGCACCTACTATTTTTAACCAAGTGAATCAACAACCTACCGCGTCTCACGCGAAAGGAGGAGGGGCGGTGTAAACAGACAGGCGCACCTGCTGTTTTTAACCGATTTGGGTGGTGTGAACAGACAGGCGCACCTGCTGTTGTTAACCGATTTGGGTTTTGATAATTGGAGTTACATGCTACGCGAAGCCGATTTGATGATTGGACTTACACGCTACGCGAAGCCGGTTTGATGATTGGACTTACACGCTACGCGAAGCCGGTTTGATGATTGGACTTACACGCTACGCGAAGCCGGTTTGACGATTGGACTTATACGCTACGCGAAGCCGGTTTGAAAATTGGACTTACACCCTACGCGAAGCCGGTTTGAAAATTGGACTTACACGCTACGCGAAGCCGGTTTGATGATTGGACTTACACGCTACGCGAAGCCGGTTTGACGATTGGACTTACACGCTACGCGAAGCCGGTTTGACGATTGGACTTATACGCTACGCGAAGCCGGTTTGACGATTAGACTTATACGCTACGCGAAGCCGGTTTGACGATTGGACTTATACGCTACGCGAAGCCGGTTTGACGATTGGACTTATACGCTACGCGAAGCCGGTTTGACGATTGGACTTATACGCTACACGAAGCCGGTTTGAAGATTGGGCTTATACGCTACGCGAAGCCAGTTTGAAGATTGGACTTATACGCTTACGCGACGCCGGTTTGAAGATTGGACTTATACGCTTACGCGAAGCCGATTTGAAAATTGGACTTATACGCTTACGCAAAGCCGGTTTGATGATTGGACTTATACGCTACGCGATGCCGGTTTGATAATTGGATTTATGCAATGCAATGCAATGTCATGGAGTGCTGACTATGTTTGTAACTTTCCCTATTCTCCAACAGGATGACAGACTAGGTTAGTTCAGTATCCAGAATTGAGGCGCATACAAGCTATCTCAACCTATGGGGCTGCCATACAGATGTCAAGCCGGGGATACACCCCCTGGGTATTTAAACCAGACTTTAGTCTCGGAAATCCCAAACCTTTTACGTTCTAGGCATCGCCATTTGAACTCTAGTTTCCACCGTCTCAGTTGATCTCCTAGGAACTCATTACAAACATAGTCAGGTGACTATACCAGACTGCCTGAAGTCGTTCGGGCACGACAAACACCAAAGGAATTGCACCTTTAGAGGATTAAAGGTCTCCTAGACCGTGGGAGTGCACGAGACAGTGTGATGCGCAAGATAGCACAGTTGAATTGAAATGCACAAGATAGTGCGATGCGCAAAATAGCGCGATTGAATTGAAATTGTGCGGTAGATGCTCGAAGTGAGATTATTGTGCGATAGATCCACAGCATAAAAAGAGGAATTGTAAGTTCGAACCAAATACCGTATACATATACCATATATATAATACAAATACGTATACAAGCACACACATGCAAGCTAAATCATATACGGAGACCCACACATATATATATAAATACACACGGATATTTACATACAGTATACACATATACATATACAGATATACATATATACATATACAGACAAAATACATACAGATATGTACATATACAAACAAAATACACAGACATATACGGATCTGTACAAAGACATATATGGTATATGACAGAGATATACCGTATATGGACACAGACATATACATATAGACATATGATGTATGCATAGCTATATACGAACATATATGGTATATATACAGGTGGGGAATATTCCGCTTGCGACTGTCAGTAGGAAGATGCCGTTACTGAGAAGTCATATTCCGTTTGCTGACGTCAGCACACGTATGCAAAACACACAAAAGAAAGGAAAAACACAAAATACATGGATACGCGGGTTCGACCCTCTGATCTCAAGTTTGGCCTCTGAGTCCTCAACCACTGAGCTACGCCACTCTTGTGACAAAATATTCAAACAAATATATATATATATATAAGTATATGAGACATGTATATACATAAATCCAAAACAAAAAGAAACATTTTGTTGTGGGGTTCGAACCCCTGACCTTGGGCTCAGCCTTCTAGCCTTCAATCACTGAGCCAAACCACTAAACCCAAGCCACTCTTGTGACCAAATATTCAAACAAATATCTATAATACATAGATGTACAATACATATACACATACATATACAACTCTCCCGCCTCTCTCTCTGTTTTTTTTGTCTTACTCTCTCTTCCTTCATCTTCTTCGAGCGTCATGTCTGTCGCGCGATTTCAACAATCGCGGCGCCTGACCGACAGGCTATCTGATCCTGCCTCTATTGTCAATGATCGTCTCAACCTTCCTCCATCTTTGTCTTCTTCTTTGGTTTCATCCTCTTCTTAAGTTGAGGCTTGCGAGAGAGGGCAGAGCGAAAGCCTGCAAACTTTTTCTGCCACCATTCTGCAACCTCTTTCTTTTGCATTACTCTTCTCTGCCATGGCTTCTTCACAAGGTTCTCTCACTCTTTTTCCAGACCTGAACGAGTCCACGATAGAGAGGACCAATTCTGACTCCCTGGAACCTCAACCACGGGCTCCTCCTCCTTCCCCTGTTTTCAACTTTCCAGCGATGTCAGTTGAGCAAATCATGGCGGCACAGTCTGACATCGAAGCGAACTCGTATACGCTGAGGTCATGTGTGGAGACCGTAACAGCGGTCTCCAACTTGTCCCGTCGACTGCAGAACAGGACGTGTGAAGTACATCAGTTACATGCACAACTCTCCCTCCTTCAACGTATGTACAAAGACGCTTGAGTAGAAATTAGTGCGTTGAAAAAGCAAAACAAAGAGCTGAAACGACTGACGACCTCCGTGACTCGATTCGGAGTTCCTTCGCACAACCAATTTGATGGCCGGCGAGGAATAATCTCCTTTGGAAACTCTGACAAGGCCAAGGCAGAGTCTTCAAAAGCTTCGAAGGAGTAAAGATGAAGCGAGGCAGCTGATGGTAAAGTCAGGCAACGAAGTTGTGTGCAAATGAAGCCGGTTACAATCTTCCCTGCCGGGCTGCTGCCAGAGAAGAAAGAAGAAAAAGATCCATCTCTCTCTCTCTTTGTTTTTGTTTTTGTTTTTGTTTTTGTTTTTGTTTTTGTTTTTGTTTTTTTTTTTTGTTTTTTTTTTTTTTGGAGTCTCTGTAATCGGGGATGTCCTCCCCTGACTTCAATAAAATTAGTTTCTTTTTTGCTCATCATTGGCATAACTGGCATATCACTTTGAGCTTGAAAACAATTTGTTTGATTGAATTTGAGAGTGATTGAATTTTGAACTCTGAATTAAACATTGATTCTATACTGACCTGAATCAAAGAATGACTTAACGAAACAAAGAACGAAGCAAAACGATCCAAACACACTTATATACACTGACTAGTATAAATACACCGACTGGTATAAATACACTGACTGGTATGAATACACACTTATATACACTGACTGGTATGAATACCTTGACCGGTATGAATACACACTTATATACATTGAATAGTTGACTCGAGCGGTGGAGAAAACAGAATCTCTAACTCGACTATGCCCCTAGTTCATTGCCTTGACCATTTTTTGTCTCTTGATTTTTTTTTTTTTTTTGTAAAAAATGTTTTGATCAACATGAGAGTTAGATTAGCATACTTATTCCACTTTCTGTTTCAAATCATGTAAGCTAAACTGTGAGCACTGAAAATTTTCCCTTTTCAAATCCAAAGAATGGTCCAAGTTTTGCAAAAATGGAACAATTTTCGAGAAAAATTAGTCAGCTTCATTCAAATTAATCAAAACCTATTTTTGCAAATGGTCACTACTCAACTAACATGGAATCAACCATTGGGGTGCATAGTCCCAAACCAGATAATCAAAGGTGATATCTGAATCAAGCCAACCGAACCAAGCCAATCTGAACCGAATGAAGTTGAGCAAAACCGGACCGAACCGAACCGAACCGAACCACCAAATCGAATCAAACCAAATTGAACCAAGTTAAATCAAACCAATTGAACTGAGCAGAACGAAGATACACCAATCAAACACGGATAGGACAACCAAGTCGACTAAAGACACACCAAGCAAACATGGATGGGATGAATGAGTTGAAAAATTATTAGGGCCGAACTTCGAGATGAAGCTACCTACGTATCCCAAATATAGGAATCAGGCCATCGTAGTTCGGGCCAAAGTTCACTCGGGTATTGACACTCTCCTTTTGTGCTCTAACTTTTGCCAAAGCCGCCCTTTCGGGTTTTCAACCTTGCGAGCTTTTCATTTTTCATTTTTTTTCATTTTCATCATTTTTTTATTTCTTTTGAGTTTTTATATTTTTTTTTTGTTTTTCTGCTCTAACTTTTGCCTGGGTTGCCCTTCCGAGTTTTCAGCCCAACGAGCCTCTCAAGGGTTACTTTCATTCTAACTTGTCCATGTTGATTGGGTGTGAAATCTCTGGGCCATCTTTGAACGACTGCTACACTTGATCAGTAGATATGATGATGTAGGGACTAGGCTAATTGGGTCTGAATTTGCCCCTAGTGTTGCCCCTAGTGTAGTGGATAGGACCTTAACTGTCCTTCAATAATAAAATTCATTCTCTCAAATTTTGGGTTTTGCCTTTCTATGCGGTCTTCTTTGGGAAACGATTCAGTTTTAATTCTTTGATCACATCCAACCTTTTGCCCCTAGTTCAAGGGCTGCTTCAAATCTAAATCACATCCGACCTTCTTGCCCCCAGTTCAAGGGTTGCTTCCAATCTGAATCACTGGTCCTACATAGTTTTGGCTAAGGTTCACTCGGGTATTGACACTCTTCTTTTACGCTCTAACTTTTGCCAAAGTCGCCCTTTCGGGTTTTCAACCTTTGCGAGCTTTTCATTTTTCTTTTTATTTTTATTTATTTTTTTTTTTTTTGTGCTCTAACTTTTGCCTGGGTCGCCCTTCCGGGTTTTCGGCCCAGCGAGCCTCTCAAGGGTGATACTTTATTGCCCCTAGTTCAAGGGCTGCCTCCATTTCAGCTATGCAAGCCTCACACTTTTGCTCCTAATTCAAGGGCTGTTTCAAAACGAAATCACATTCTCTGCCTTGAGTTCAAGGTCTATTTCCAATATGGATCACATCATTGCCCCTAGTTCAAGGGCTATTTCCAATCTAAATCATATTCGACCTTATTGCCCCTGGTTGATGGGCTGCCTCCATTTGAATCACATCATGGCCCCTAGTTCAAGGGCTATTTCCCATTCGGCTATGCAAGCCTTACACTTTGATTGATCATGGAATACTTCAAATCAAGGTTGAAAGCTAAGGAGCTAAGGAGGTCGGACCTCGAGTCAAGAGGGAATCCTATGCTGTGTAACTAATTCCAGGTATGTCTTCGTAGGACCATGCAAAAATAGTTTTTTTGAAATCTTTTCACAAAGTGACTAATCACTCGTACTCTTACGAAGACAATATAGAACCAATTTGGACAAAGCCAGGATCCTTCTCAGTACTCACATTAACAAAAATGATTTTATTCATCAAAGGCTTAGCACACCTCTCTTCTTCTCAGTTGATCAAAATTTACAAATCCCGAGGAAATTCTTCCTCTTCGTTTTTATCAGAGTTTTGGAAAAAGTTTTGAAAAACTTTGGTCAATGCGATGAATTAAGGCACAGAGAAGTAGGCAGACTGTATGGCATTTTTTTTATATATTTTTTTATATTTTATTTTTTTGAATTTATTATTATTTTATTTTTTTTGAAAAGAGACTATGACTCAGTAATGGCACAGACTCAAAAGAAAATGACAAAGAAGACCTAGACAAGACAGGAATGTCTAGGTTAGCACTATCGAGATCAACAGACTCTGACTCATTAGGCTGACTCGAGCTTGACTCTAACTCTACAAACTTGGTGGAATTAAACTTAGACTCAATACTCAATGCTCAATTCAGAACTCAGAATAAAACCATTCTCAAATTGCCAGTCAACGTGTGGGCCATCGACAACATTCAAAATAGAGCCCGTGCAATCAACAGGTGGTCACTCCCCAATTACAGAAACAAAATGGAACTTCCAATTATGCCCTCACTAAAAACACACTGAACCCCACAAACTGAAATGCCTGAACCACTCATTCGAATTTGAGAACCCCTGTATAGATCCAATACATTGCACATAACACATAACAGGAAAGAGAACAAACACCCCTATGAAGGGTAGGGTTATCCTGTCCTAGCTTTTGAAATGATCTAGGGTTAACTATTCAAACAAGCGGTATCATACATCCTAGAAATGGGAGAGCATCCTGTCCTAAGTTTGAAAGGTACTATAGCTCACTATATGTACAAGGTTAACTCTACTCTAAGGGTTGAAGTCAAGGTAACGTTACCAAAGAGTCCTTTGGGTCATAACCAATAAAGATTCCAGGAAATCAGAAGAGTCAAATAGCCTCTCTTCGAAGTCTGAGAACCTTAGATAGCAAAGCTAGATAGCAGGGCTACATAGCAAAGCTACCCAGCAAAGCTACCCTTTTGACAAATCTCAAAAGGTTATAACACAAGGCCTCTAAAGCATCGTAAAAATAGGTGTAGTGTCACAAAAAGCTTGCTTGTGCTTCCACCAGTATCTGGGCAACACAGGGACTTGAAGTGCACCAATGAATGCAATGCAATGAACATATAATTGAAAATAAAGGTCATATCATGGAGTTCGAGTCAAGATTTCATAAATCCCCAGCAGAGTCGCCAGAAACTGTAACATGCCCGGGGAGTACCCGCGCGCGTTAAACAGTTCGGACTCCCGAAATTTCTTTGATCTAGTCTCACAAGTGCAATGTGAAACGTAGATGAGAATCCAGATTTGGCAATTTTTAAAAAAACCATTTTATTGCGAAACCTTTTGCCAGAAAGGGACTGCGTCATCAGATCTCAGAGTCGCCACCTAATATTTATTTTGGGAAAATTAGGAAACCCATGACTCGTGCCAAGGACACTGTTCGTCGTAACCAAGGATGCTTGGCTCGGAACCTTAGGTATGAAGGGGGAAGGTCATTAATTGAGCACCCCCCGCTCACCCGATCAAAAGATCGGCCTCTACTAAACCATGATATGACTTTTATTTTCTTTACATGTTCATGTTCTGATTATTTAATAAATCCTAAAATTTACTATGTGAAACATACAAGTATAGACTATGTCACCCATTTTGGAATAACTTGATTTCATGTAGTTTTGAAAGAGTTTTGAAAATGTACAACCCAAATAAATTGAGTTTACAAACATGAAAATCAACATCATTCCAAATTGAGCGACACAACCTCCATCCACTGGCATTCATACAGTTATATCACATAAGCAGGTAGCCACATGGTAAGATGCTTAAACATATTAAGAAAAACATACGCAAACGGGATGCTAAAGCATAAAAACTTACATGTTTGACGACCCACGAACAAGCTACAAAACAAAGTTAGTAAAACATGCATGATCTTATATACAAAATCCTAATGCAATTCACTCATGAGATGCAACTAAAGATTCGGCTTCTAAGATATGACATGTGAATCATCTCAAGAACATGAGGTAGCGCACATAATCACATAGGAATTGATTAAATCCACAAATGCAAACTTAGCCGAAGCAAGATGCATGAAACATGGATGCAAAGCATGAATATGGTGAAAAATAAATATGATGTTTATGTACAAATAAGGAAAGCAAGTAAAAGAATGGGATAGAAAGAAGTGGGGCGGGGAATTATTACAACGCTTTGAATAAATTATTACAAACCAGATAAGAGAGAGAGGAGGGAATATTACAACAAAATAAAAACCTCACAAACTCTCAAAATAAAATTAAAAATAAAATAAAATAAAATAAAATAAAGAAACTTCATGTGCGCTGGAAAATATTCTGCTTGACGTAGGAAGACTGCTCCATTCTGTCCGGGGAAACTTATTTTGCAGGAGCACTATTCATCCCGAGATACTATTCACTGCCGGAATTTACTATTCATCATGACAATTACTATTCACCTTTCCTGATCGTTATTCATCTTACCAGGCATTTTTTATCCGCAGTTACTATTCATCGCCGGAGGTACTATTCATTGACGGGGTTACTATTCACCGCTGGAAGTTACTATTCACAGCCGGAGGTTACTATTCACCGACGATCACTATTTATCCGGTGGGGTCACATCTTTTAACAAATTAGGTGGTTCGACCAACCATTTAGTGGTAAAATTACAACAATTTAACTAGTAAACTACAACATTTTATGTAAATTACAACAGTTTATATACAACAGTAAATTATAGCAGATAAAGTAATAAAATTAGGTGGTTCAACCAACCATTTAAAGTAGTAAAATGACAACAATTTACAAATAACAAACTACAACATTTTATGTAAATTACAACCGTTTATATATAACAGTAAATTACAGCAGATAAAGTAATAAAATTAGGTGGTTCGACCGACCATTTAAAGCGATAAAAAAAAAACTATGAAAAGCAATAAATGAAGTACTTAAACAAATTATATCATATTTTGAAATTAAATGAAAGTTTGCGAAAACTCACCTTTCGGGGAAATGATGAATTTTCTGATTCACAAACTTTCTTTTGATTACCCTCAAGTTTGTGGAATGTGTTCTCAATTCTCAGTCCCAATTTGGAATTACAACTTCTCTTTCTGATTCTTTTTTTTTCAAAATTCTCACACTACTTCTCTTTTTTTTTTTTTATTCTCTCAGACTCTTTTTTCTTTGATCTCTCTCTGCCCAAGAATCTCTCCCCCGCCCAAAAAACTTCTTCTCATTCTGTTGCAATCTGTCCCTTTTTATAGAAAACATTTGTAGGATAAGGACAAAAGAAGAAACGGTGGAATTTCAAAAGATGCACAGTGATTTTACTGTGCATTGCACAGTAAAATTACTATGCATTTTAAATATAATAATATATAAAGGGGATTATTAGCATAAATATATGTACAAATACCCAAAAATATATATAAAAACACACAAATATGTAAAATTAAAATACATGGACTAATAAAATATATTTTAGTAGGCCAAATATGTAACGTAATTTGACCAAAGCGGGTCTAAAGGCACAGAAAACAAAAAGACACACGATGTGAGTGTAGTGAATTTTTTTTTCAAAGGAGAAATAGTATCCTTATATAATATAATAATCTATAAAATATTTAATATATATATACAAAAGTATGGTGCATGAGTGGAACCATGGTACCGAATACATTTAATAAAATATTATATAATAATATAACATAATATATATATATATAATACATAATAAAGGAAAAGAAAATGGAGAATGAGTCTAAAATAATTTGGCAAAAACAGGTGTAAGACTGGGATTAAAGTTTATATTCCATCTTTTCACTGAGAATTTTGTGAGATAACATATTCTTATTTTCATCATCGGGTAATCAAAAGAAAGCGCCCAAGTCTTAGGGCCGGTCAAAATGGGGTGTCTACAGTGATTGATGGTCGTGGATCCGATTTGGCCTCTCCCTTGATGTTTTGAGGTGATTTGGAGTGCCATGGTGCGCACATGCCCTTGGGAGACCCTCCATTTTCTCTATTTTGTGCTTCGTTGCAGTTTGGTGTCCCAGCACACCAGTGGCCGGCAGCCTGCCATTGATGGCCGGCAGTGTGTCACCCTTGGCCGGCAATGAGCCATCTTTGGCCGGCAGTATTCCTCTCATGGCCGGCAGGCCACTGGTAGCTCCCCCTGCAGTGTTTTGGTAGGTTGTAGCAACAAGCACTGGAAGACACCCTGCAAACAGAGCCTTTAAAGAGCAACCGGAAGGCCTTCCAAAGCGAGGAACCGAAGCGAGCATGCATGCCTCCCTTCTTCAAACAGAGCTGGAATAGCATCATTTACCGCTTTCCCTATTTGCTTGCTGTCATTCATTAATTAGTTAATTGATTCGTTAATTAATTAAGTTGTGTAATAATTAGTTGTAGCTAGTTATTAATTTGGTTTTGTAATATTTAATTAGCTCGTGAGTTAGTTAATTAGGTGGCTTGTATTATTTATTCGGACCCTCCGAGTGAGGGCCAATGTTGTAATAAGTGTGCGTGGGTGTGTGTATGTCTTCCAACCTCACGTCTTTCTTCCCTTTTATTTAACCGCTTACAATGGTTAGATTTAGGGCATATCTCAATTAGCATTCTTGTGCTTCGCATGTTTGCATTCATTCATTTGTATTGCATGCACCGGGTTCGGCGCATCATACTAACTGCATAAGTATTCCAAATCTAACTTGAAATACGTGTTACTTGTCACATTTCATATGCCATCTTAGGATTAGCCGAGCCTATTCTAGATTGCATTTTGTATGTGATGCATTAGCCACTTAACATGGACTAGGGTCATGCATGTTTTGCTAACTAGCTTTATTGTTTTGGCACGGAGTACGATGTAAGTATTTATGCTTTAGCATCTCACATGAGTGTGAATGTTAACATGACAGCATGCTTACCATGTGGCTATATGCTTATGTGATATAACTGTCTGGATGCCTGTGGGTGAATGTTGGATTACTTGAATTGGGATAATTCATTGAAATCCGTATTTTAGCCTACTTGCGAGTAGCAAATTTCAAAACATTTCCAAACAAACAGATATGCAATGCTTTGTTCCAAATTAGGCGATCTAATCTATACTTGTTTTGCTGTGCGCATCACATAGTAATTCTAGCTAATTAATCGGAATAAGAACGCATGTGTTTTCAAAAATGAGATATCATGGTTAGTAGAGACCGATCTTCAGATCGGGCGAGAGGGGGTGCTCATAGCTGACCTTCTCCAATCGTACCCAAGTTCCCAAGCCGAGGCAACTTTGGTGATGACGGACACGTGGACTTTGGCACCGAGTCAGGGTTTCCTAAATTTCCCCTTTATAAAATATTTAGGTGGCGACTCTGTATCTGGCAAAGCAGTCCATGTTTGGCACTTCTTTCAAAAAAATCTGTTTTTCTCAAAACGATTTGCCGGATTTGGACTCTTTGGTTCAAGATTAAGAACCGTGACAAATCGAGTTCGAACTGTAACACCATTGAGGTCCCTCGCGGACCTGTTACAGGTACTAGCTCATTGTTTTCCTTAATTTCATGTATTTTGCTTCCAACAGTACATCACAAACTTTCTTTAACGATGTGTTTGGTTGGGGGATTTGGGAAGGGATTTGGAAAAGGAAAGAGAAAAGGTGTGTGAAACTAGGTGAAATATAGGCATGTTTTATTCATATTTCACCTATCTTTTTCATTTCCCTTTCCAAATCCCTCCTCAAATCCTCCAACCAAACACAGTATAAGAGGGTGGCCGGCCATGTGCATTTGACCAGGGGGTTTGTATAATCTTTTTGGTGCAAATATGTGTATATATATAGATATTTTGGTAGAAAAAATTGAAATAATGGTTTGTACTTTTATAAAGAATGATTTGGGGTCAAAATGTAATTAATTAAATGTGAGGTCTCGGGCTTAGTTAAAATATCTATTTCAAGTGTAGTACTAATTAAAATAGTTTTAGGAAAAATAATTTGGTTCAAATTATCTTGCTTTGAATTAAAAGATGCGTAACCGAATAAAAATAATAGAAATCGAAAATTAGGATTTTGAGCGATCAATATATAATTAGAGAGTTAATTAATTAATATTAGAATGTTAGAAATGATTTCTAGGCTACCGAGGTCGATTAGGGTTTGTGCGGTTTCATCCAGGATGCATTTTTTATTTTAGAATTAATAAACGAAGAATTGAGAGCTTTTATTATAATAATTCGAAAGTGAGAGCCTTACTAGGATTTACAAAATTTAGGTGTCTCACATAACATTTTTAAAATTATAAATATCTTTTTGTCTAATTTTTTCTTATAACTAACCAGACAGAAGAAACAAAAATTACTCAAGTACCCTATAATACTAAAATTAAGTTGTCATACTATGCTTATTTTTATCCACCCACCCCCAAATCCCACTCTACACTACCATAATATTCTCCAATTCCCCTCAGTAGCACACCAAATGCATGTAAACAATAATGACAATGGTGTTGATAATTTTACTCCTATCGTGTTATAAAATTGTAATTATCATATAATAATTTTGTATGATATATAAATTATAATATAGTAAAATAAATACTCATTTTGATATTGAAAATAAGTTAAATTAGAAGAAAAATTAGTAACATAGAATTGAAAGTGATTTTAATTATTTAATTTTCTTTTGTATTCATTTGGAAAATTAAAATCTGCAGAAATAGAAACTACATAAAATTTATTAAAAAAAAATTATATATATGTTGTAGTTGGATTAAGTTTAAAATATATAGATTAATTATGAAGAGCATTGATTTTTTTTTGGATTAATTACCAAAAAGTCCTATCTACATATTTGGTGGTAGCTTAGGTCCTGTCAAAAAGTTTTTGACCCATTAAGTCCTATTTATAAGTAAAAAGACGTTTTGCCATTTAATCCCAAAATTGAGAATGTTTTCAATTTTAAAACTGAGAAAGCTCTCAATTTATAATTATCAAAACTAAGAAATTTCTCAATTTTTTCTAGTATGAACTAAGAATATTATTAAAACTAAGAAATTTATAATTACCAATTTTGAGAAATTTCTCAATTTTTTTCATGATTAAAATTGAGAATATTATAAACTGAGAATGTTCTCAATTTCAAATTAGAATTCAGAAGAACAATGTAGTCTTTCTATAATTTTCTCGGACTTACAGCAATAGCGTAAAGTTTACAAAAATCTAATTTTACCCCATGCTATGGCAATAATAGCGTAGATTTTAGTTTTCAACTTTATTCTTTCTGATGTATCGGAAAAAAAACTTTATTCTCTAATTTTTTTTCATTGTATCGTCCATCTCTTTAGATTTTAGTTTTCAACTTTCCCTAGTTAAACCCGGTCTCTCTCTCTCTCTCTCTCTCTCTCTCTCTCTCTCCCTCTCTCTCTCTCTCTGTGTGCAATCTCTCTCCAGCCAAACAATCACAATCCATGGACGACGTCTGTGAAGGCAAAGACTTCTCCTTCTCAAACCAAGAAGAGAAGATCCTTCAATGGTGGACCAAAATCCACCCCTTTGAAACCCAGCTCCATCGCACCAAAGACCTCCCAGAGTACATCTTCTACGACGGTCCTCCATTCACTACTGGTCTCCCTCACTACGGCCACATTCTCGCTGGCAGGATCAAAGCATCATGACTTGGTAACAGGCCATGCGTGGCCACCACGTGACTCGATGGTTCGGCTGGGATTGCCATGGATTGCCTGTGGAGTTCGAGATTGATAAGAAGTTGGGGATTAAGACTAGAGATGATGTGTTGAATATGGGGATTGGGAATTACAATAAAGAGTGTCGAAGTGTTGTGACAAGGTATGTGAAGTGAAGAGAGAGAGAATGAAGACAGCAATGATGTTTGGCAGCAATGAGGAGGTCTTGGAAGGATAAATTGGGCTATTAAAAATTAATAGGACTTGAAGGAGCAAATAATTTTATTTAGCACTAATTACGTATATAGTAATGATTCAGACCCTCACAAAATATCACCCTCACAACCTCCACTCACTTGTAATTGGTCCAAGAAAAAAAAAAAAAAAAAAAACAATACGAACACATCATTGGTCCACATCGCTGTGAGGGTGGTGGGGGTCTCCCCAAAAGGGAGTCCCCCCAAAAGGGGGTCCCAAACATTTTCCTTAGATATAAGGATAGGGAAAAAGCTTGGAACCCCAATTTGAGGACCTCCATGACCCCAAATGTGTATGATTGGTCCATGTGTGTGTGTGTGTGTTTTTTTTCCCCTCTCTCTCACATAGGATGATGTGGGGGTTGTGTGGGTGGAGTTTTTGTAGAAGTCTCAATCATTGCTCTAAGGATATATTATTGTGGCATTTTTAAAAGTAGGGGAGAAGAGTAATGCGCCACATAGGAGAGATGGAAAAAGAAAAGCAGAGAGATATGTATGCACTATTTAGATGAAAAAAATATGTAGAAATAAAAATTATATTAAATTTATTTTAAAAATTAAATATAATATATGTTGTAGTTGGATTAAGTTTAAAGTACACATATTAATTATGGAGAGTATTGATTTTTTTAATATATTTTTTTTAATTATTCATAAGTATTATCTATTGGTATATGAAATTTAAATTAAATTAAATGTTTTGTAATGTTTTTAATATTTAATAGAAGAAAATTAATTGTATATGTAATTTAGATTAAGTAAAATATTTTTTTACATATTATATTTTAGCACTAATTAGATAAAGGCATTTTTAAAAAGTGCGAGGGAAAAGTAGTGTGCCAAAAAAAAAAAAAAGAAGTAGAATTGAGTAAAGAGATATGGCACATAGGAAAGAGGAAAAAAAATTAAAGATAAACAATACTTTAATAATATATATAAATTATGATGATATAATATGATAGGATATCATGATGATAGAGATATATTTTTAATTTTACTTTTTTATTAGATTTCGCTTGGCATTGATTTTTTTAGTTTATTTTTTTGTGCTAAGACTTTTTTAGCTTGATTTTTTTAGCCTCGTTTAGTTTGACTTTTTTAATTTTTGTGAGAAAAAAATATAATGATTATGATTTAGATGTGACATTTTTTATTATCTTGTGTTTTTGTGCTTTTTTAGTCAAAAATACATAACCAAACAGATAAGGATTGGGAGTTTTATTTTAGGATTTGGGGCGTCAGCACAGTAGTCACTGTAGTGTTGTTTTATGGGCTTATTTTAGGATTGGTTTTGATAGTTTAAATCGTTCATATTTTAAAATATATTGAGTAGAACATATTTGTAAAAAAATTAAATTAATCGGATATTATTAATCCTTTTATCCACTTATATTTGTATTCATTTTAATATTTTAAATCACAATATTATTTATTTTTATAGATACAAATGTAAATAGATACAAGTATTAACGATATCCGATAAGCTTATTTTTTGTAAATATATTTTACTCAATATATTTAAAAATGTGAACGATTCATATTATTAAAAACAAATTCTAAAATAAATCCATAAGACAATACTACAATGCCTACTGTGATGGGGACACAACAGACGCCCCAAATCCTTTAGGCCCCATTTATTTTCAGAGGTAGAATGGAGGAGATTGATAGTGAGGCCATGTTTGTTTGGATAGACATGGGTTTAGGATTGGACTAATAGTCCTAGAAATCTATTAATCCGATGTTTAATTAAAAAAATGAAGTATGGATTAACAATCCTTTCGGATATGATGTCCCACATTTGATGGACTATTCAATCCCTCGAAGAGGAGTGGGATATAAATTGGGAGATTAGCCAAAGTGTGGACTAATTCATCAAATGACCAAATTAACCCTGACTATATATCATATTTGTTGATTATTTTATTCCACAACCTTCACTTCTTCGACATTACTGTGATGAGATGAGAGTCTTCAAAGTTCATCGCCAAGCTTGAGCCACTGATCACTGATTTGGAGCCACCATTTACAAATCTGGAGCAACTGTTCATCGATTTGGATCCACCATTTGTTGATTCGTTGATCTCAACAAGGCAACTGTTCATCGATTTGGATCCACCATTTGTTGATTCGCTTATCTCAACAAATTTCAGTGAGTAATTCTTTTTTTCTTTTTTTTTCCGTTGATGTTCGGTTTGAATTAAGGTGCTATTACGTGGTTTGATTTGCTATGAATCTTTGTTTTACATTGGTGTTGTTATAGTTATTGCTCTTTCTCTCTCTTCATCTTCATAGATCCATATCTAGGGTTATGAGTTTTTCACTCACATTGAAATCTCAGACTTGTTGATTGTGAGTTCATATTGTTAGATTTGTATGTCTTTCCAGAACCAGTGTTAAATTGTGTTGTTTGTCTGTGATTCGATTAAATCCTTTGTGTTCATACATGGAAATTGCTGATAGTCTTTTCATTTTCATGGAAATTGCTGATAGGAAGGGGGTGAGAATCTTATTACCAAAGTGAATGTTGTTATGAAAGTGGGCTTGATAACATTCTATTTAAGGTGAATTTCCTATATTAGGTAATCGACAATCTAAAGGCCTGTTAAGGTGAAGTTTCTGGATTAACCTCAAAATTATGTGGTTTGATTTTGGAACCATATCCCTAGTTTAATCTCAAAATCCCTTTCAGCATACAAATCAATGTTTTGTGGTTTGATTTCAGAAATTAATTTCAGCATTTTCAAACCAAATGCAAGTTTCTGAGCTACTAGTTTTGTGGTTTCAATTTCGGAAATTAAGTTTCGCATTTTTTGAACCAAATGTAGATTTTCAGAGCTACAGATTTTCTGATTTTTATTTCAAAAATTAACTTCATCATTTTCGAACCAAATAAAAGTTTCCCATTTCGGTTTGTGGTTCCGATTTCGGAAATTAAGGTCAACATTTTTCGAACCAAAAGTAGATTTTCTGAGCTACAGGTTTTGTGGTTTTTATTTCGAAAATTAAGTTCATCATTTTTGAACCAAATCAAAGTTCCCCCCTTTCGGTTTTGTGGTTTTCATTTTGGAAATTAAGTTCAGCATTCTTCGTACAAAATGCAGATTTTCTGAGCTATAGGTTTTTTGGTTTTTGTTTCGAAAATTAACTTCATCGTTTTTGAACCAAATCAAAGTTTCTCTTTTCATTTTTGCTGTTTTAATTTCAATGCATCGTCATTATTTTCGAACCAAATCTCCATTTTTTTTTTAGCTTTATTTCTTCTCTTCCTTATTGATGTAGTGAAACCTTCAATTTCTTGTGGCCGGTTCGGTCTCTGCTATATGAGGAGAGGAAATGAGTAATTTTGTAAACCCTTGTAATTGTATTCTGTTATTTGTATTTGAATTCATTTGATCTTCGGTTTGAATTCATTACACACTATATTCTTATGGTCCTTACACACTATTCTTATGTGTGGATGTGCATTTGATTAATTTATTATTTTTAGATTTTTGAAATATTCTTTGGCATGTGAACTGGATTCAACATCCATTGCATCCTTTCACTTGAAGTTCTACTTTTTGTATTTATTTATGCAGATTTTTTACTAAGTCCTTTGAAGAAGGATTTGTCATTTGAATAACTGTGTTACCCCAATTATTTGGTTCCAGCAATTGGGATCCTGCTCATACCTATTGTGAATCCATGTTTTCTAATGTGTGCTAAATGTGTTCCTAGTTTTTGTATGGTTTTTTTCCTATCTTCATCTTTATATCATATCTGACGTATATCCTTGTTAGTCTTGTTATTGATTGATTTTATGGTGATGGTTCCATGCACACGAACTTAGAAAATGATATCAAAGCATTCCTTGTGGAGGAACTATAATCAAAGCTTTTGATATTATACTCTGTTTTTCGGGGATCATTTTGTCCTTGAGTTTATATCAAGTTAGCTTTGCCCTTATAAAATTACAAGTGACTAATTTACAGGCAATCAATGTCATTGCTAAGTTTATAATGGTGTTAGGTTAGTTTTCTTTCTATAATAAGTTGTTGGCCTTTTGCAATTGAGCAGAATATTAGGCTTTTGATCAGGATTAATCCCTTTTTCTATTGGTTTCTTTTTAGATCAACCAAACAAGAACAGAGAGATGGCAGTGTTTCTGATTGATAATGTTATTGAAATGTAATTCTTGATTTGAATTTATTTGTATATTGTATTGTCTTATTCCAATTTGATCTACCTTAACCATTCTGTGATTTTAATGATATGCTCATACTAATAAAGTGTAAAGCAACCATTTTCTTAGTCTGTGCACTGTGCTTTTAAATTGTTCCACCTTTTCATTATAATTTCAAATGTCTTTGGCCAAATTAGTTCTTCATACAACGTTATTTCATTTGAATTTTGGATTGTATAATTAATGTTGCATCATCCATGCTTACTATCTAACAACCTTATATTTATATTAAAAATTAGCGTACCTTTCAACGTTATGCAGTTCATGATTTATGAAAATTAAAGAATGTCCTTACAAAATTTTTCCGTATTTTGACTCATGGATCCACAAATTTGGTAAGGATCGAGCTACGAGGGAGTTTGCTGAAGGGCTTGCTGATGCAGTTGATGCTATAAATGCTGAGGAAGAATTGTTGTTCAAGAGTCTTGCAGATGATGTCATATTTCTTGAACATATGGGTAGTAGTAGTCATATCGGCGAGGGAATAAATTGCTCCAGCTCATCAAGTCAACGACCACCTGAAAGTTTTACAAAAAAGAATGACAACAAGAAGAGGCGTAGAGGCAATGATGATGTAGTGGAAGGGTTGTCCATGATTGCTAACAAGTTGGGTGAGGTATTTTCTGCCACCAATGAAAAGCTGGATTTCATTAGTCGAAGAATGGGTTATGAACATGATCTTGCATCTAAACGGGTAAGTTTGAATGATGAACTCATTAAGTTGATGAACTCTTGATGAAAGGCTAGATGCTTGTGAGATCATATTACAAAGTGCTCAAAAGCTCGACATGTTCTTCAGCTTGACACATGATGACAAACTAAGATGGGTGATGAGGTTGCTACGTAGGAGTGCTCCATGATAGACTCGTGGCTCTTTTATGTCCTTCTACGTACTTAGTTTTTTTGATTACTCTAATGCATGTAATAAAGACTTGATTTTTTGCTACTTTTTTTTTGTTGAACTACTCATATTTTGCTACTTCATGTTGCAATATGCTACTTGGAATGCTTATTTTGAAATGATGAATGGTATATTTATATTTCTACAATTTCATAGTTGAATGATTTTTGATATTTTTTTGTTCGAAAAAAAAGAGAGTTAAATTTTGTTTAAATAAATGCTTTTTTGAATTTGGACAGTGAATGGTTGGATAATTAAAATAACAGGGCATAGTTTTTAATGATTGCTTGTATATATATAAATTTTATAGTTGAATGATTTTTGATTTTTTTCTATTAAAAAATAAGTGGGGGTTAAATTTTGTTCAAATAAATACTTTTTAAAATTTGAGCAATGAATGATTAGATGATTAAAATAGCAGTGTATTTTTTAAAATGGTTGCTTATGTATATAAAAATTTTATAGTTGAATTATTTTTTATTTTTTCTATTAAAAAAATTGGGTTAAATTTTGTTCAAATGAATCAAAATGGATGTGGAGCAACAATATGAAAATTTGCTTTTTAAAAATTATAACTCATTTTAGTGCAAAATTTTACATTAATTATAATAGGGGTATTATGGTCAATATATTGGATGTCCAATATCTTGTCATGTCCAATTCATTCAAATCCCCTTAAACAAACATCGGATTGGATAATATTTTATTAATATCTCCTTATAATCCTAATTCAATCCAAACATAGGATAGGATATACAATCCAAATGATTCATAATCCTAGGACTATTAGTCATAGGATTACTTATACAACCTAATCCAGTCCGCCCAAACAAACATGTCCTGAGGGGATTAATAGTGAGGGGATTGTTAGTGAGGGGATTAAATAAAATTTTGTTTGTTTTTATGATAGTTGTTAGTGTAGGGATTATTAAATTATTTTTATATAAATAATAAAACAAATAAAAAAATACAAAAACATTAAACATTAATATTTTTTAAAAAAATGCCCAATATGTAAAAAATTTTAAAAAATAAAAATAAAAATAAAAATAAAAATAAAATAAAAACAAATAAAATAATAATTTTTACTTAACGAAAAATACAAAAAATTAAACATTAATGTTCAAAAAAAAATACCCGACATGTAAAAAATAACATAAAAAATAAATAAAAATAAAAAATTTCTAATCTACCAGACTATTTTTCTAATACAAAATCCTTGAGGCCCATTCGAATCCCTTTGGAGAGGCCCATCCTAATCCGGAGCTTATTATCAATCCTTTTCCCATCTCTCAAAATAAACATAATATTAATAAATCTCATCTCACTATCAATTACAATCCCCTTCTACCTCTCCAAACAAACAGAGCTCAGTTTATCTATCCACTTCGTCCCTGGCTCCTTTTGCTAGGTCGGTCAACCCATGCCGCAAAAGATGTTTGAAAATGTAGATAATGTGGACTTGCACACAACAGGCGCCCCCAAATCCTTTAGTTTATCTATCCACTCCGTCCTTGGCTCCTTTTGTTAGGCCGGTCAACCCATGCCGCAAAAGATGTTTGAAAATGTAGATAATGTGGACTTGCATCTCCTTAAAAATAAAAAAAAGAAAAAAAAAAGAAAAAGAAAAAAATAGAGTAAATTATTAATAAGTTCTAATAATTAGACTTAATTTCTATTAAATCTTATTAAAATAAATTTTGATAAAATTATTATTAAAATTAATTTTTTTATGACAATTTTTTATATATATCGATAAAAATTAATAATTAGTGACTTTTTTATTATAATTTTTATAAATTATTGCTAAAATTTATAATTAGTGACATTTTTTATGATAAATTTTTCTCATAAGACTTATTAGATAATAAGTCCACTTATTAGAATCTACACGTAAGTATCCCTTAAAAAAAAAGGTCAAATTTTTGATAAATTTTTTTTAAGTGTTTTGTTTTATTTAATTTATATATATACTAGTGTATACCTTTACTTAAAGGTGCAGTGTGAATAAAAATAAGAAAAAATAAAACAAATAGAAAGAAAAATAAAAATGATAGAAAATAAAAAAAATAAAAAGAAAAGATGAAGGAAGGTGAGATCATGGGTAAAAAAGGAAAAAGTAAGAGAGAGAAGTGAAAAAGTAAAAAATGTATATATAAGACATTTTAAAAAATATATATTTTTGCCGTTGTTTTATAATTTGACCACACATGTGTGTTTTCTTCTCCTCTTTTATTAGATGTAAATATAGATATATAGGCTTTATCATTATCACTATCATCAACAATCTATGCAATTTCACTATTTCATTAATCCAAATCAAACCAAACCTACATTTGAAGAATATGTTTGTAACAAAATTGACTGGATATAAATAGAGTTTCGACTTACAACAATGGAAAAAAAATTGAATTTTGAACACAGAGCAACAATAGACGAACACAGAACTTCGAACAAAAAGTGACAATGAAAGAACACAATGTTTCACCATAATAATGGAGAAACATAATATTATTTCATCATTGTGTAAACTAAAGTTTCTAAATCCTATCAAATTGAGAGTTTTGAAACCCTAGCACAATGAAATAAATACCACAAATGTGAATGAAACTAATAAAAAAAAAAGAAGTGAATAATGGTAAGTGCCAAAATAGAGGTAGTAACAAAAAGGAAATGTGTATATCATTTTTCTATATAATACATATCAACAATAGACATAAGGGTATAATAGTCTAACAAATAATATAAATAAAAAAAAATAACCTCATGAAATAAAAGTATAAATACATGAGACTAACTAAGTTATAATTTTTCTCGGTAGACTTATTGGTTTAGAACACATCCAAATGAGATTTGTCAATAAAAAAAACCTTAGAAAAAAGTTAAAGCTTACTTAATATTATTTATTTATTTATTTTAAATTAATTTTAATTAATTTAAAAAATAAATTTGTCAATAATCCTATACATAAAACGGATGATATGCTAGTTTCATAAACTATAAATACAGTAATGTATTTGACACAAAATTTAGGGGTGTATTTATAATTTATTCAAAGAGAAATAAAAGCGAGGATTGACTTTTCATTGTATATTCCTATCCTGTTCATATTATTGGTTAATGCCTCTCTCTCTATATATATCATCAGTGGATCAATCCCAGATTCCAGAATCCATAAATGTCCAAGAATCTGTCCACACACTCCATACATATCTAACCGTCTTTCAGAACAAAAGTAAGATCGCTTCTCTCTCTCTCTCTCTCTCTCTCTCTCTCTGTTCCTGCTGAATAGGGGCTAGGTTCTTATCTGCTAACATGATATGTATGATATTATATGATTTTGTTGTTATATATTATCTTCTTAATAATGAGTTCTTTCCTACGATTTAAATGGTAATTTTGTGTTGAAGATTTCGTGATTGGAACTCACGAAAGCGTGAATTTATTTCTATTGTATTTAATCATGATTTTTTAAATTTTTTTTTTTTTTTTATTGATCTGTTATTGCTTGTTGAATAAGAGGTTTTTGGATATTCAAAATCAATGTTTTGATACTCTGTTGTCTGCCCTGTTTAGAAAAAGCATTTGAAGCGACTTGGGTGAGCAATTTCCTCGACCTACTTTTTCAATTTACATTACACGGTAAGTTTTTAATATATAAGCATATTTAGATATTGTTTTTTTTCACCTTTCTAATGAGATTTTGATGCAAGGCTTTGATATATGTACTTTAAACAATGTAGTCTATGAAGCATGGGTACATGTCTTACCTGTATTGGGTATTGGTACTTTATATGGTAGTTCCATATGCATGACTGATAATATTTCTATATGCAAATTTGGTACACCAAACACGTATTCAAATTTTTAATCTTAATTTTTGCCCTACTCTATAGATATCTCGTATATACCCAAGTCATTTTGCAGCCGAAATAGTATTTTCTTGTTATATAGATGTGAAATTAGTTTCGTTGAACTCTTTCTCTACGCTTGGCATGATTTTAAAATTAAATTTTGGTTTGTAGGTTTTTTATACTACGGTCATTAGCCAACTAAATCATTTAACTAAATATTTCATTTCTACCCTAATTAAAAACAAAAATATTTTTTTTTACAAACATACCGAGCTAGACTCGTACCCTACTCTTTTAGATTTTTAGCGTATCGATGTACCAATACAAATACAGTGCCTCATCGAATGTAGTTCATGTTAATTTGATCATAATTTATATTGTTCATCATTTGCAGGAGCTCTGAAAGGGAACAACAATGCCTAGCACTCCTGAAGATGGGGCTCCCACTAGGCTTGAGGTGTGTGATTGCTTCATTTGATTCATTAACTAGGATAAAGTTAAATGTTGGAGTAAGATAAACTGCGTGTTTCTTCAATGAATTACTAATGTATATCTGGTTTCACTAGCAGGGCAAGTGTGTTGCAATGGTAGTGTGTTGGCTTCTCGGCAACGGTTGCCTCTTTTCATGGAACAGTATGCTTACAATTGAAGATTACTATGGCACCTTGTTCCCGGTAATTTCATCTCCTATTTTTTGCATTTTATTTCTTGTGTTTCAGCAGCTATTTTCGCTTGGTTTTGTTTCTGTATTGTGTTATTACTCTGATGGCTTTGCATGCCTAACTAAACAATTTGGAGCATTTATTAGGTTTACTTTACATAATCCTAGCTTCCTTCCAAAAGTTGTTAAACTCTGTCATAAATTAAGTGCCTTGTCTGTTGTATAGATACCAATTCACATGCTTAAAGCAGAGCTTAGCCTCAGTGTACACAAGTTTAAGCGGTGTCCTATATTCCTTACCTTGAACTTCTTGCAGTCTCCAGGAAAATCACTACAAATTTGAGAGAGGAAAAAAAATCCTAGATTTGTGCCATATAATACTTACCAAATCCTAAATTTTCAGTAATTTGAACTGTATGGGCTTTCCAGTGCCACTGTCAAGAAGGCATCTGTGTTCTTTTGGTGCTGCCTAGCGTTGCCAGAAAATACTAATACCTAGTGGTTAGAATGTATGTTTCAAAATATGGTATATGTGCATTACAAAAATGGTAAATTCAATGATCCAAAGTTATCCCCTTTTTTTCTTATTTATTTTCTTAAAGGTGGAGGGAAAGATTACAAAAGTCAAATGTGGTGATTATCTTGAATTTGAATTTAAGGCACTCTAATAAACTGAGTGCTGAATTTTCTTTAATTGGAATAATTAATGATTATATGTTGATGAATTTCAGCCATGTCTTTGTTGACTAACCAGTGATCACAAGGGACTATATTTCTATAAACTGCATTTACTTAGATCTCTTTATTAAATTTTTGTCATCAAATTCAAATACATTGGCTAGCTATATTTACTTCTCCTCAATTTTATCAAACCATGATGTTTGACTTTTGAAAGCTGACTTGAGTTATTAGTTAGTTATGGGCATATCTGATGAAAAAGTATGTTTAAATATTATTGTTGTTGTAGCAAATAATTTAACAGAGAATTCCTTTCCTTGTACAGAAATACCACCCCTCAAGGGTCCTTACTCTTGTATATCAACCGTTTGCACTTGGGACACTTGCAATACTAACATATAAAGAGGCAAAAATCAATACCAGACGAAGAAACCTATTTGGATATACCCTATTTTTCATAAGCGCTCTTGCCGTTCTTGTTGTAAGCACCATAATTATATGTATTAAATCTTCAACTCACTCCGTAACCATATGGTTTTGTAGTAACATGTTTTAGTAACTCAAATTCAAATTATTAAGCATACAAGTCCACTTTGATTTCATCTTTTCATTGTATTGCCACAGTTGAATTTAGCTACATCTGGAAAAGGAGGAATTGGGCCTTATATTGGAATATGTATCATTAGCGGTGCTTTTGGAGTTGCAGATGCTCATGTTCAGGGTGGAATGGTTGGAGATCTGTCATTCATGCTGCCCGAGTTCATTCAAGTTAGTATTTGTGGTTAGCTTATTTGCAGTCAACGACTGTTACCTCCACTCTTAGTTTTGAAGTTTTGATATAAGCTTTCTTGTTTGTTATTTTTCAAGTCTTTTCTTTGTGGTTTGGCTGCATCGGGGGCTCTAACCTCTGGCTTGAGATTGATTACAAAAGCAGCATTTGAGAATTCCAAGGATGGCCTGCGCAAGGGAGCTAGTACGTTCAAATCCTTTTAGCTGTTTTTCATAAATTTTGTAGGAAATATGGTTCAATAAGTATTGCTACATATTGGGCTTACAACTTTCTAGTTATTGTTTTGTGAAAGAGAAACTCCTCAAAGTATGAACGTAAAGGAGATTAAGTTTAGGTAGGTAGTCCATGACTTTTTTTTTTTTTTTTCTCTCAAGTTTTTTATTTATTTTTTATTTATAAATATTTATGGTTATTGTTTTCCACCTAAACTACAAATAATAGGCTATCATTGTCAATCTTTTTAGGTAGTTGATTTTGATGCATTTTGTACTCTATTTGACTTCTGTTTCCAAACCAAGTATTTTGCTTGTGCCCTATTTTGTTCAAATTAATGAAATGTTTGTCCCAGATATCGGAAGATAACATAATCCAATTGAATATCTGTAGTGAACTTCATAATGGAAAAACATAGATGTTAAGGTAAGATACTGATGAAACTGATTTGGATTGTAGAGTTACAAAATGAATTAAAATTTTTACTTCATGACAATAGAATTGATTTCTCTGATGGATATGCTTTCTTTAATTCCATATAACGCCAATATCTATTCTTTAATTTCAATTGCACTGTTTTAAAGAATGCTGAGATAGAGTACTATGATGGCATGTAATACTAGTTTACTAATTTTTATTACTTATGGTTCATTGCAGTTTTATTTTTTGCTATCTCCGCATTTTTTGAACTCCTCTGTGTTCTTCTCTATGCATTGGTCTTTCCAAAGCTACCAATTGTAAAATACTACCGCTCAAAGGCAGCCTTAGAAGGATCCAAAACTGTTTCAGCTGACCTTGCCGCTGGTGGCATTCATGCAGAACCAGGACAACAAGTATGTTTCGTTCACTTGTAATTATGATGATTATATGGAGCGAGATACCCCTAATCCCTAATCATGCTCCACCAATCTTTTATTGGAACCTGTGCAGGCTGAGGAAGAAGACTCTAAACACTATGAGCGACTAAGCACAAAAGAATTGTTGTTTCAAAACATAGATTACGCACTTGATATGTTTCTCATATACGCTCTGACATTGTCAATTTTCCCTGGATTCCTATCTGAAGATACCGGATCACATAGCTTGGGTTCATGGTTAGTATTTCATAACTACTCGACAAATTTCATTTTTAAAATAGGCTATTTTTTTTGTTTCTCCTTAATTATTTAGAAGAAGAATAGTACCCATTTAAATTTATTTGGATCTTTTTTTCTCTATTTCACTGGTTTTTTTATTTTTAGAATCTGGTAATACTGCAGGTATGCACTTGTTCTAATAGCAATGTATAACGTGTGGGATCTTATTGGGAGATACGTACCACTATTAAAATGCATAAAGTTGGAATCACGAAAAGGACTTATGATAGCAATTGTTTCTCGCGTCTTGCTCATCCCAGCATTCTATTTCACAGCCAAATATGGCGGCCAGGGCTGGATGATATTGCTCACATCATTCTTGGGGCTAACTAATGGTTACCTCACCGTCTGTGTCCTTACTTCTGCTCCAAAAGGTTATAAGGTTCGTTGATTTAGGGGTTGTTTGGTTTAGCTTATGGAGCTACTTATAGTTTATTTACTTCTTCTTCTTCTTCTTCTTCTTTTTTTTTTTTTTTTTTTTTTCTTTTTCCTTTTTGTTTTGTTTTTGAAAGTCTGCTAGAGTGTTGATGCAGCTTTTGAGGCAAAAATAGCTGAAGTACTTTTAACTTTTGTTTTTTGACTATCAGCTTTCAACTTGGTGGAAATTGCACCAAACTTCATAATTCTCGATTTCCACTTTCAGTTTGAGACAGATTAATGCTATAAACTTATGGAATGGCGGTTTTGTAGGGACCGGAGCAAAATGCATTGGGGAATATACTTGTTCTGTTTCTTTTAGGAGGAATATTTGCAGGGGTGACTCTCGACTGGTTGTGGCTTATAGGGAAAGGTTGGTGAGCATATTAATTTTCAATTAGGTTTTTTCTTTTTTTTTGGGGTCCTCCTTTGGACAACAAAAACTCTGATTTCCTTTTTGTAGAATCTTAATTCTTGAATCAACATAGCTCTTAGGATTGCTGCTTCTATTGTCCTCGCTTGCAAAACTACGTAAAGTTTGTTCATAATCATTCATTTATAGTGTTTCTTTTTGTGTTGAAAAGGCTATTACTAGATGTTTTTGTTGTGTTAGAGATGTTAATATTTGAATGTATTTTTTTTTATCAAACTGACCTCTTATTGCTGAAACAAGTGTTTGAGAAATCTTTTTTTGCCCTTTATTTTAACCCCCTATACACTTGTCTGATCATGGCAAGTTTTAATGGGATTGAATGAGAAAGTGCAGAAGTACATAAAACTGGATAGACCACTCTGATTTATCAGAAATGAAGAGTTGACTTTTTTAAATTTTTTTTAATGATCATTTTAATCATCAGAATAGCCCAATCTGAACACGAGTTATAAGTGGCAAGTCTAGATATCTGCTTCTGCAAATAAGGGTGAGACTTCTGATTCAGCATTTGCTTTACTTCCATCTGCAATCCAAAGATGCAGCATTTTGCTTCTTAGTGTTTCAAATCTTTTTTCTTATCGAATATGATCTTTTTTCTTTTTTCTTTTCCTCACAAGCCTTCTTGTCGTTTTTTTAGCTTTGGAAATTCTATTATAATCAGACTTCTCGCTAGTATTGTTACAGATGCTCAACAATTGCATTTTAATTGACTATAGATTTTCTCAACCAAAAAAAAAAA